>JAJIZL010045461.1:13392-29911 GCA_023969395.1 Amblyomma maculatum | reverse complement strand
CCCACAAAAGACCGATTTTGGTACCATGCGGGCACGCCCGCCTTCCAGCCCCATTACAGCCTATGTGGGATCTAAATCGGTTTAGCTAAGGCTGCCTCATTTGGGCTTCACGAGGGCTTGCCCAAATTGAGCCCTTATTCATATTTCACCTGCCCTCAAGTAACCTACAAGGGGCCGATTGGGGCAGTATGTGGGCATGTCCGTTTTCTTGCCCCACTACGGCCGATGTTGGTCCCACAAAGATTTAATGGGGGCGGCCTCACTTCGGATCTATGAGGGCTTTCCCATAAAAAGCCCACATTTAGGTTGGATTGCCCTCAAATATCCGGCAAGGGACCCTTGTGGTCTGGATGTAGGAATGTGCTCTGCATTAGCCCAAGAAACGCCGCTATGGGACCCATGCAGGAGGAGCAGGGGCAAGCCCAAATGGGGCTTGCCCACTTTAGCCCCATCGGGGACCGATGCAGGTTTTATGATGGTTGCCCCAGCCCCACTTGCCTACATCGGACCTACCGGGGCCCCACATTCTGTGCTACCTGGGAGGTGAGGAAGATTTCTCGGAAATGGAGAGCATAGGTTCGAGGGCGGGTTCGGGCCATGAGTCCAACTCTTCATCCGCGAACGCGTGCCAGCGACGGAAGCCTGTCAATGGTGGGGAGGCAGACCGCATGATTTCCGCTACCTGTTGTTGTAAGCGCGCTATCTTAGCATCGTGAACTCGTTGGTTTAGAAACATACGTTCCAGTAAGAGCATAAGTTCATCCCTCATTTGTGGCACGAATTGTTGCATAGCCTCCTGAATCATGTACCGCATATTGTGAAGAAGGTCTGTCCTTAGGTTATCTATAGCCTGGGTTACCCACGTTTTATGTTCGGCATGCTGCTTAGACTCACGTGCGGCTTCAGATCTGATGGTAGGGGAGTCGGGGGAAACAGGAGAGGAGCTCGTCTCATTGGAGGGTAGGGGGTTGGTTTCGGCCGATGATGTGTTATTTTTGGGTTGAGATAGAAGCTGTTTTAACCGCCGGTTTTCGACTTCGAGCGTGTTGAGCTTACCCTGCATTTTGGTTTGTGCAAAGAACTGAGGGGAAGTAACGGCTACCTTAGCCAGGCTTAACTTTTGGATGGAGCCGTATCGCTTGTCTTCTGTTTGACTGCCACTGTGCCGCCTGGGTGACAAGCTGGAATGCTGGGAGTTTACAGAGCCTCTGCTGGACGACCGCAGGCGCTGATGTTTATGTGGCTCGTGGTGCTGCAGGCGCTGTCTGTCCCTGGGTGAGCGGGTGCTGGTTTGATCAGTGCCAGATCGCTGACCTCTGGGGATTGGCGTCCGATATTTAGGTTGGATCTGTTTGAGTTGGTGAGGTGAACGCCTCCTCAGATAAAATAGGTGACTATGCACTCATATCCATATTATGGGTTCTGAACACCACACATGGGGCAGCAGGATGCATCCGGATGAGGACAGAATTTCTGGCGATGACCTACGTGGCCACATTTAGGGCATTTCGGTGTGGTGATTATATAACGAAACCAAGGTCGCTAGCTGGTAGAAAAAGATGTGTCGTGGTAATTTCTGTCCGTAAATTGTTAGGGATACCATGACTGTTTTCCCATGGTGGCGAGCGCCGATGACCGCAGCTTGTGGAGAGCAAATGGTTTGCATGATTTCGTCTTGCTTGGTTTCCACGTCGAAAGGAATGACTCCTCTGCAAGTCGCATCTTGAGACTTGAGTTATGCAGTCACTACGTATAGGTCATCATCTAATCTAATGTGCTTGATGTTCAGGAGCTTGCGGACAGCTTCCTCGTTGCGTGCTCCTATGACGATGCTATTCTGGTTCCATTCGGGCCGGATGCTCAGTAAGCGTGCCTGTTACTGAATTCTAGTACCTTCATGAAGCACGAGGCTGATTTTTCCGCTGTTCTTGAATTGGCTTAGATAGAGGGTATCCTTCGGTTTTATAATGACGACCGCTACCTGCTTGCTGATCTCTGCCTGTATTACGGGCCGCCAGCGGGGCGGCCGTGTCTGCGATGAACTGTCTGTCGTGGCAGGGCCGGACGCTTCTTGACCTTCGGTGCTGCGGCGTGGCGCTGGCTGGAACGCACTTCGGTACCTCTCTCTTTCTGCCTTTCGAGTAGTGTCTCCGTGTAGGCGTTCAAGTTTGGAGAATCGCTCACCTGAATTGTGGAAGTTTGCATTGCGTTGTGGTCTTATCCCGTGACGGTAGTTATCTTAGTGTAGGTGGTAGCAGACGCCTGAATCTGGGGCTGGAGCACACGCTGAGGCAGTCAGGCCTAGCTGCGGGCCGCTGCTATTGAGATTCGGGAATCCACTTGGGTCCATCACGTTTTCTACCTTTCGAGTAGCGCCTTCATGTAGGCATTAAATTTTGGAGTCTTGCTCACCTGGATTTTGGAACTTTGCATGGGATCGGGGTCGTATCCCGTGATGGTAGTCATCTCGGTGTAGGGGGTAGCAGACGCCTGGATCGAGGACCGAAGCCCACGCTGAGGCGGTTAGGCCTAGAGGCAACTGGTGGGTTGGCGCCGCTTGCGGCAGGAGCTGGCCTGCCACTGAGTTTTTGTTTGTGATAGGCCGTCATTATAGCCGCTACCGCTTAGGTGGTGGACGATGGCTGTTGCGGCACGCGCTTTTCGCTCCGGGGAGGCGCTACGACCAAGCGAACTATGCAAAAGAGCATCTGCTTCGCCAACGTTTGGCAGGAAGCACAGAAATATTGCTGTGACTACCGAATGAATGTACTCATCACATTGGTAAACGCCTCCGGCGTCTGAAAACATCATTCTTAACCAGGTGGGGTCAAGTTTCGCTGAATATGTGCGTCACCTTGTTTGCCAAGTGAACGCGTTGCGGTGCCTCAGGGCTCCGGCTCCCCGGACGCTCGCGACGCAGCACGCTCGACGCTTCTGTGGACAACATGGCCACGAAAATGCTTTACGGATACGACCCTACCACTCTACCGTGGGCAAACATCCCTACAAGTCGGCTTGCAGCCGCAGCGAAGCCATGTTCACCTTCGCAAGAGGCTGCGTTCCAAGTTATGCAGAGATGCAGTCGCCAACAAAACAAAGGTGCGGATCGAACTACAGGCTCCACACGTAATTCGACGAAAGGGGAGAATCGCACTCTCTCCACCACGACTCCTAAGAAGAAACAGAAGACGCCGGCATCTTCGTGGGTTCTCAGATCTACTGTGCGCATGCAACCCGGGGACTATTTAGTAGCGCTCAAGCCTACAACGACGGTCTCTCTGAAGACCGAAATCCAAGTGGGTGAGTTGGGCGCTGCCCTCACGCATTACGCTTAACCAACTCAACTCAACGCGTTGAGTTGAGTTGCTTCGCTTCTTTACCATGCAGGCTATGCTGGCGCTCGCCATATCAACTTCGCCGGCTGCAGGTACTGACTCGACGTTTTTCCCTGGTCCGGTGGTTGAAAGATCCGGGCTTCGGTTCACAGGCAACTTGAGCGTTCCATCCAGCCAGGCTTTCCTGCTCATCGAATCCCTCGTCCACACCCGTCCAGCGACATCGACGATGGCATCACCACCCACACCGGATTTAAAGCGGCAACACGCTGGCTTTCCCTTCAGTGGGCACGGGAACAGTGACATCGGCATGCCTCCATTGCTTCGCTTCTTTACCGTGCAGGCTGGTAAGCACTATCCTTTGCACGCCAGGAAATGCGACGATCGCTGTTTACGTCTGTTCCCGTGTCCACGGGTGTGCTTTCATGTTGCTTGTGAATGCATTTCAATGATCTTTCTGCTTTGGCGCTCTGGCGACATCGAATCTAACCCGGGTTCGATGACTCGCTCCGAGACCTCCCTTGACATAGGTAACCTGCCAGACAATCCGTCCTAACAAATGAAAGTTATGTTTAAACTGCTTAAGGATGTACATTCTCGCACGTTGCAAAGCTCGAAAGATCAGGCCGAATTAGCTTCTGATATTACAGACATTAAGAGTAGTCGGAAGAACATTGAATAAAAGTTAGCTGGAATGCACAAGAGGCTTGATAAACTCACAAAAAAGACAGAGAAATTCAACGACATGGATCGGAACTTTAATCTTTAAAGAAATCTGTAGACGACCAATGTACTCGAAATGCTTTTGCTGCAGTCTTGCCTTGATGAAGCCGAAGATAGATCGCGACGTGAAAATCTAGTATTCAGGGGTATACCCGATGAGGAAGAGACTTGGGCAGATACTGAATCTAAACTCCTGGAAGCCTTGAGTAAGAATGTCAAAGTACGCCTCTCTAGTCCAATTCAGCGTGCACATTGCCTGGGTGTTTTTTTCAGACGGCAAGTGCCGAAAAATCATAGCTTAAGTTTCTGACACTAAAATGAAAGGCAAGATATTAACCCTTCGTAACCAATTTAAAACGAATAACATCACTATCAATGAAGACGTCTCACCGGCTACGCGCCATGCTCGCAAAAAACTTTTTGATTTCGGAAATTATTATGCTGGCCCTCGCTCTTTTAAGATACGCTATAACAAGCTTCATGTATAACCCTACCACGGACACTGTTGAAGAAATCACGAAGAATCGTGAAGAAAATGAAGAAATCGTGGCACGTGGCGAATCGTCTGGATCGGATTCTGTGGCTCGATCTTCCGCTTCACCATACGGAATCGCGAGGGGAAGTGGACAGTCGATATCTGTTCTTTATACTAACGTGCGCAGCCTACTTAACAAGCATACTTCTTTATCCTCTGACATAGACACATGCTCAGCTGACATCATAGCGCTAACGGAAACCTGGCTCCCAACGCATGTTTCAGATTCCGAAATTTTTCGCAACGCTCATCGCTACTCGGCATATCGTTGCGACAGAACAGCCAAACGTGGCGGCGGTGCTTTACTTGCGATTTTTAAAGATATTCCATCTTCGTGTATACGAGTCTTCAGCGAATTAGAACTAATTTTTGCGTCAATAGTGATAGGTCATCTTAAATTGATTATTGGCGTCTGTTACCGTTCTCCCACTTATTCGTCTACATTCACTAACGACCTTCACGATGCTCTAAATCTTGTTCGCGCACGATTTTCTTCATCACCACTTTTTCTACTCGGGGACTTTAATTTTCCAGCTATCATATGGACTGCTCAGCCGCGTTCTTCATCTTCTCCCTCGTATCAAGCTAAACAATTCTCACAACTATGCACCATATTTTCACTGTCAGTAACAAAAGCCACTAGGACGCTAAATAACACTGCGAATATTCTTGATCCAATTCTAGCAACTAATCCAAAGTTAGCTACTGATAACATATCTTCCATGCATCAGTGATCATGTTCTACTTAATTTTCTCATTAATATACCACGTCAAAAAGCAAAAAAAAAAATCCATCCTAGTTTACAATCGCGCCAACTTTGCCTCTATTAACCATGAACTGGGCATATTTGTTGATTACTTTATTGCAAAGTTTGACTACTGCTCTGTCGAGGAAAACTGGATATCATTCAAAACGAAGGTTTACGAATTAACTGATAAGTATATCCCTAAGCGCATCGTCACCTCTAATCCACAAGCACCTTGGCACAACTCTTACATCAGACTACTATCTAACGAAAAGTAATGTTTATATCGCCGCGCGAAGCTTTCACCATCTAACACGCGATGGGCGAAGTACAAGTCTGCTTCCGACGCTTACGTCAACGCGATTAAACTAACAAAAATAACTTCTTGTCTACCACATACCAACTATTTTGAAAACGAGCGTTACCAAATTCTGGCGCGTTATACACCCGGCGAATGACCCATTAATTAGACTACAAGATGCCTCCGGTAAACGTATTCCCAGTAATCTTTGTACTTCCGCGCTGAATGACACATTCGTTGAAAGCTTTTCCTCCCCTTTAAGCGTTAATCTGCCTTACATACAGCATCACAGGTTCCCGACACAGCCACCTTTAACAATCGATCCACCTGGCGTAGCCAAATTAATTCTCTTTAAAAAATTATTCTTCACCTGGTTTTGATGCGATTAGCGCTAAGTTCCGAAAACATATTTGTGCTTATTGTTCAGTTATACTAACCAAACTTTTTCAACAGTCCCCAGTCGGAAAAAGCTACAGAAAATTTTCTGATGTTACGACAAAATGTCTGTGCGGTTTTTGACGGGAAACCAGTTGTGACAACAGAACATTCTGTCGTAACATTAGAAATTCCTGTAGTTACAATAGAAAAGTGCTACAGAACTACAGACAACAGAAATGTACTGCAGAAAAACTACAGAACTACAGAAAAAGTACTACAAAAAAGTACTACAGAACTACAGAAAAATCTGATGGTTACGACAGAACTACAGGATATATTGTCGTTTTTTTGACACAGTTCTGTAGTTTGTTTCGACTTGGTCACTCGACACAGCAAGCCTTCCTAACGACTGGAAAATTGGGAAGGTGGTTCCAATCCACAAGTCCGGTGGTAAGCACTCCCCTCAAAACTTTTGTCCCATTTCGCTCACAAGCACATGCTGCAAATTACTAGAACATATCATTTTCAAGCATGTCGTTACCTTTCTCGATGAGAATTCATTTTTCACACCTGCGCAACATGATTTTCGTCAAGCATACTCATGGGAAACTCAATTACTTGCCTTTACTGATAAGCTATACCGCATACTTGACAACTCACCGTTTGCTGACTGCATTTTTTGGATTTTTCCAAAGCTTTTGATAAGGTATGTCATAAATTGGTGCTACATAAATTGAGCCATCTTAATCTTAATCCTAACGTCTTCGCTGGATTAAATCTTTCCTTCTTAACCGTTGGCAATTTGTACATGCAACTGACACTACATCATTGATTACTAACGTGCTATCTGGTGTTCCACAGGGATCGGTCCTTGGACACCTCCTATTCTTAATCTACATTAATGACCTTCCTTCTGCCATATCCTCTAAAATTCACCTTTTTGCTGATGATTGTGTAATATTTCGAGAAATAAATAACGTTAACGATACTGACACTCTCCAGTCAGACCTCAATTTGGTGTCAGACTGGTGCAATGCATGGAATATGGAATTAAACATTAATAAATGTAAAGCTTTGCGTGTATCCCGTGCATCTAACGCTCTTCCTTCATATTATCCTAATAACATTCCTCTTGACTGGGTAAAAACATACAAGTACATAGGTATTCATATCACTCAAAATCTAGCATGGTCTATTCAAATTGACTACGTTATTAATAACGGTAACCGCATGTTAGGATACTTACGTCGGAATTTCTCTGCCACTCCCTCACCTCTTAAGCTTTTACTGTATAAAACGCTTATAGGTCCTAAACTTGAATAGGCAGCATCAATATGGGACCCTACACATGAAAACCTCATATATTCCTTGGAACTAGTCCAAAATATTTCCGTCCGCTTCATTCCTTCAAATTACAATCGTACGGCAAGCATCATAGCCATGAAATCAAACGTTTCGCTCCCACCGTTACAATCTAGCCGTAAAATTGGTAGCCGAACGCTATTTCACAAGCTATATCATCACGTTGCGCTTCACGACTGTTTCATATCACCCCTAGAATACATTTAACATCGCATCGATCACCGCCACAAGGTTTTCATCCGAACATGCCACACCAAATCTTTTCAGTCATATCTTCCCCGCACATCTGTGCAATGGAACCGCCTTCCCGCCGATACTGCAGCCATTTCAGATCAGAAAACCTTTCACGACGCAATAGCTAACAATGTTTATTCTGAAGGAATTTGATCATTTGTTATATCTGTTTCCACTGTATTGTGTACATTGATTTTATGGTATTTACGCTTTGTGAATGTTGTTTGTTTTATTCTGGAGGAATTTTATTTTGTACTACTTGTTTTCACTGTATGATATTCATTGTTCTGTATCCTAATTAACCCACTCCCCTCTGTAATGCCTTTGCGCCCTTAGGGCACAATAAATAAATAAATAAACTATCAGCCCTAGTTGGGAACAGAACTTAGGGGTGTCGGCAGGCAAGATGAAAAGGGGGTGCGACGCTTGCTCACAGACATTCAACTTTCTCTTGGTCACAGACTCATTCCGATGCATGGACATGGAAAACTGACTGGTGATGTGTGCTGCGGGGGTATCACGGTGCACAATCGGTGAACTAGTACATCACTTCAACCCAAAATCCAGTGGGGTGGTGGGGAACTCGTAGCCATCCGAAAGCTTTGAACCACCTACGTAGCCGTAATCATGTTTGAGGGCTCCACTGTCCCTCAGTTCGTGCAATATAACTGCAAACTTGCTCCAGTTCGCCAGTGCAAACTTACAATCCCAGCCTGCTACCGGTGGGGTGAAATGGGCCATCGAGCCGACATCTGTCCGGCTACAATAAACGTGCGCTTCGGCCTATGCGGCCAAAATGTTGGCGCCATTGAAGAGGGCATGGCACCACATGACTGTAAGCCAATACGACTTGTCTGCAGGGGTAGTCATCTCACCAGCTCCCGTCAATGTAAAGAAAAATTCCGGAAAGTTCAATCACCCGGCGGGCCCGCTAAGAGGACTAAATGGCCCCCACTAGCAAAACGCCTATACCGAAAGCTGAACATGCCATCCGGAGATGTCAATAATGACGCGCTATTGGGGGATCGCGCAAATATCTCCAAGCAAGACAGCGACAACGGGCGTCAGCAGTTGGCGTCATCACAACAAAAAGAAGCAGTGCCATTCAGCGGCGGCACCGGAACCCAGCATCCGGACCACATCAGAAAAAAGATGTCGTCGATCGCGTACCCATGCGGGAGCCAAGACAACCACAGGTGGGAAGTTGGGCAAATAAAGTAGCCTCCCAGTCCTCTCTTTCCTCTCTCCCTTCATCCACCTCCACCAACTCCCCTTCTCCCCTCTAAGATAAACTTAGACATGAGCTTGCTCTTCTCCGGGTACAGAATGAAAAGCTCGAAGCTAAAAAGATGGCAAAAAAAGTCGTCATACTGATGAAATTGGAATGAAAACTCTGTCTGAAACTCTATATGAAAACGCACACAGAGAGTAAAAGACCAAGTTAAGGAGTCCAATTTAGGGAGCATAGCGAAAATTAAGTGAAGCATCACACAATTAGCCAAGACCTTGGCCACTCAAAACACCTCCTCTAGGGTCTCCTAGAGGCAGGATGACGATAACATCACTAAACGGGACCCCTCTCCCCAAACAGAGGCGAGCTCATGCCCTGGCCTGAGTAGCTGCTATCGAAAACATTGCTTCTCAGCTTCCTCGAAATCGTAAACGCTGCCGTTGCCGCCCAGATGGAAAGCATAGCTGCCCGCATCACGCATTCGGTAACAAGTTTAACCCTGAAATGGATGCTCGAACAACCACGTCTCTAAACGCGCAGGACCCCGAAAGCATCCCGCGCGTCCCGCAAAATTTTCTCGTCGAATTGACAATTCGGATAACCAGGAACGCACCTCCGCGAGGCATCGGGCGCCAGTCGGTGGAACCTTTTTAACACAGGGGCATCCTTCAACTTCTAAAGCTCTGATCATGACCCCCAATCCTAGACCGCAAGCATCCACACAAACACATCCCGTCATACTAACCCAGCGGAATTGCAGAGGTTTCAAGTACCGGCAGAAGCAAGCACACCTTCGCCTTTACCTTGAACATTTTGAGTTCCTCGTGGCCCTTGACGCCAATCAGGAGCCAGGAGCCAGCGCCAAACTCCCTATCAGACTTTCCAGAGAAACACAAATACCTGCATTCTAGTCCTTAAAGACTACACAGCACAAGAGGTCACATTTCCATCAATCCCGAATTCTCCATGCCATGGTCACAGTCTTACCTTTACGAAGCAAAGATCCCCCGATTCATGTACTTATTATATACTGTCCTCAAAACTTAAAGATGAGACATTTGGAAATCTCTTTACAGAAGCAATGCGCGTCGTTGGACACGATCCCATACTCATTGTAGGAGATTTAAATGCTCCGTGTCGGAAATGGTGCTACCTAATGGAGGAACTCCGAGGAAGAAAATTGATAGAACTGATTCGAGCCTCGGTCTTACTATCCACGCTGATCAGGCCAACTCCACATGTATGCGCAACTCAGTAACCAGAGATACATGCCCTGATTTGACTCTTACTCTTAATATTCTGCAAGCCGACTGGCTTAACACGCAAGGCACCCTTGGCAGTGACCTCTGTAATAATAATGCCACTATGTACACACGGCCCCTTAAACGCCCCAAACGACGAGAGCGTATTTCCTATAGGACGAAGTCCCGCGCGACGCTTCCCTCTGTCGACAGTGTCCGCTCGTAATATCACGAGTGGGTGACCTCTATAATGACAACTCTTCGCACTAACGAACAACGCATCCAACACACCCACTCCTCCCCAGAAGTAGGCAACCATCTTCGCCATTTTTGGGAGGCCCACCGTAGTCTTACTAAACGATGGAAAAAGCAGAAACAGAACAAGAAGCTCATACACCGCATCGTTGAACTCACCCAAAAGGCTGCCTACTTTGCCGATCAGTTAGCCGACACTAACTGGGTGGATCGATGTAACACTACTGCGCACCAAAAATCTGGTCGTAATACGTGGCGTTTGTTTCGTGCACTTATAGACCCCTCTCAAACACGTGCAGAAACTATGCGGCATGTCCATCGTCTCATTTATAACTTTCTCTGTACTACAACACAGTTCGCCCGTACACTGAGTGACAGATATTTGTACCACAGTAGATCTCATATTTCCCAATGCTCATACGCAGGCTGACAAATCTGGAGCTGGAAGCTCCGTTCCAGCTGCATTATTTGAAGGAGGCCTTAGCCAAAATGAAGCGCGGTACTGCACCGGGCCGTTACGAGAGGTTGCCGTCAAACCTCTCGCGAACCTTCCGGATGTAGTGTACCACACTCTCCTTGAATTTACAAACAAATTCTGCCTGGGAGAGATTCCTCTGCCCCAGGATAGGAAGACAGCCCTAGTGAAATCTATTACCAAGACAGGCAAGCCAATTGATGTGGAAAACGTGTGCCCTATCTCCCTCACATTTTCTATCGGCAAATTGATGGAGACTATGGTGCGAGATAGGTTGTCCACTTACCTCAAAACACATCACATTTTTGCTGACACTATATTTGGTTTTCCAGTATAGAAATCCGCACAAGATATCCTTCTACAAATTCATCATGACTTATTAGAGCCTAATGAAATCCCTCTCAATCACAAGGTAGTCCTGGCCTTAGATTTGAAAGGAGCCTTTGATAACGGTAAACATGAAGTGATACTCGATCATCTCCAAGATAGCAACCTTGGTCAGAATATGTATCGTAATACATGGCAATTTTTCACTTGTCGGCAGGCCTATATTCAAATTTAAAACACGGAACATGGACCCTGTACTTTCGGATGCCGGGATACATCAGAGGGCGCAGTGTTGTCTCTTCTCCTGATCAACCTTGAAATGGAAGACCTTCTCGCAAAATTAAGCTCCATGCCTGGCAGCCAATATGCCATATTTGCGGATTATACCTATATCTGGGCAACGGAAGGTAATCTTGGACGCATAGAAATATGCTTACAACAGGCAGTGGAGGTTGTGGACGCTTACGCTGCGTACTATGGTCTGCAATCTGCCCCTACCAAATCAAAATTTGTCCCTATCCGTCCCTCCCCTCGGGACGACACATCTTTCACCTTACACTCCCTTCGGGTCTGATTAGAGAGGCCAAAGAGATCCCCACCCTTGGTCCCTTTATTCACCAACAATGGAGACTGGACACAACACAAACTATACTTCGCATGTATGGCGACCAGGTGGGCCGTATGGTCCGCCGGGTCTTCAATAAGCATAGGGGGTTACGAAGTTAAAGAGGCCTTGCGTTTGCAGATGCATTCGTTACGAGTAGAATTCTCTACTGAACTCCATACCTTCATATGCACAATCATGATGAGAACAAACTCGAGGTCAGAGATCGGAAAGTTATGAAACGGGCCCATTATTGCCACATCCAACCAGCGTTTGTTGGACCTTGGGTTGGTCGGCACCTATCGGGAACTCCGAGAGGCCCATCTTATCAGCCAATACACGCGTCTATCACAAACGCCTTCCGGTCGACGCATACTCGACTGACTACACATCCAATGCACCGCCACCTTTGAGGAAGGATTGCGAACGCTGGAACCCTGGAGACACGTCTTCAGGGTCAGACTCATTTCCCGCAACGTCTCACTCTAATCACAATGGCCCTCACCATACGCGCGCGGAAGCAAAGCATCAGCATTATGGTAGACAACATGTATACTACGTGGACATTGCCGGTCCCTACCGTGAGAAGTGGTTCATTGCGGCAGTGGTCCACAACACCAACACAGTGGCAGGACTCACGTTCCAGGCGCACAACAAAACATACGCTCTAGGAAGTCGCGATTGCGCTCACCCTCTCCCTCCCACAAGTAAAAGACATCATTACCGACTCCAAGGGGGCCTGTCCGAATTATGAGCTGAGTTGGATACCTCAAGCCAAGCGCATCTTACAAAATATCTGTCGATGCGGCGACCCTCAAAATTGTAATCTCATCTGGGTTCCCGGCCATCAGAGACTCCTGGGCAATGCGTTAACCAATCAGGCGGCCCGTGCGCTCTGTCGCCGGGTGCTCAAACTGAGGCCAACTAATGTCTTGTTACATTCAAAAACATTACTACAGATTACAAGGACAGCCAGCGCCGCTGTCCAGAACCTTGTAAATGCCTCCGGAGAGCGGAAGAAAGGCTCCACAAAGTTCTTACAAACACTATGCTGTGCCCGGCAGTCTTGAAGCACTTCAATACAGACTTTCATGGGGGCTGCAGCCTGTGTGGAGCGATGTTTTTGGACGTTTTTCACATTGTTTGGGCTTTTCCATCCAAACCCCACCGTTCCCAATCCTTCCTTACCCACTCTTCTAGGGAGGTCAGGGAGGCGGCGCTGTTCAACTGCGATGACCTAGTCCCAGCGGACCGTGGTCGCCAGGGCGCGAGCGGCGTTAGATGCCATTAAGGTACCGGAATAGTAGCTCCACCTAGATTTGAGAGGGCCTAGGCCAATAGAGCCTCGGTCCAACAAACACCTCCTTGTACAAAGAGTAAATAAATGTTTGTCACTACCACCACCATTCCCTCCATCATTTATTTTCTTCACCCATTTCTTCTGGTTCATTATATCGTACTTGACTCGAGGATTAGGCAGGTTATATGTAGCATTGGCAGCGCACTGCATGGCGAGTTGCTTAGACTGAGTGCACATCAACTCTGGCCCAGACAACCACGCACAAGTATTCCCCAAAAATGAGATCACGCCGACACTACACAGGAAACCTCGCCGCACAGGAAAGCTAATTGTTCACGTGTACAGTGCTGAGTGGATTGAATTTGCCGAGAGGCTTTCAGCGGCCACTGTCATAGAATGTGATAGTGCATTAATGCATGCGCCACTAACTGTAAAGGATTTCCTGAAACCGAGGAAAGTATAAGGGATTTCTGATGTGTGTGATGTTAATATACAATGGTAAATTAGTAGTGTAATTATTTTGTTTTGCAATGCGAATAAAGTTCACCCTGTGAGAGAGCTTTGACACACTTGACAGAATTTACAATAATCAGCGATTAATTTTTAGTAACGTTAAAGTGCAAGCTACGAATTACTCGCTGCGAAGACATCGTCCTAAACTGCGCATGGGCACTACATGTTCTGGGAAGCAATTTCACAAATTTCTTTATCAATAATTATTTAGCAGTGACTAAATCTTATGCGAAGTAAAATATTAGGGTTGCTTCCAAAACAGATGCCGGATATAAAACTATTCCGAAAGAAATGGAGATCATCTTATCATGCGACTATAAAAATGTATTTATTCCTGAACTAAACATTCATACTTAAGCCCTCATGAAGCTGTTTACCTCCCCTTGTAAGAAATGACGAGTTTTGTCGGAAGACAGCACATGGACGAAAATGGATTATAATGATTATAATAGGCTACCAGTAAGGTACATTGATTAGGTGTATCATGCAATATTTAGGGTAACAATTACGTGCAGGGAATATGTTTCCCAAACATTCGAGCTTTTCTCTAAAGAAAAATGTTCTCACTAAAATTTTACGGATGCACAGAAGCCTTCAACAACAAAAGAAAAGAAAAGAAATGCTTATTGTCCCGGGTTTACAGCACGAAAGCGGCATCGGCTATGACAGATGATTGCATAGGCTGATCTTGGTGTCTTGCTTTGTTTTTATTAATAACACCACATTTACCACGTACGATTGTTTATTGTGCAGTCAAATCTCACAGCAGAGGAACGCCTTTCGAAACGGTTGTAATTTAATCCTCCGTTCTCGAAATCAGCAGTCGAGCGCCCCTACCACTGACACACCGCAACAGAGGTTTAAAAAAAAAACAAAAAAAAGCAAAGTACTCACACAACTCTGCATACAGACGGCATAGCAGGCATAGAGTGGTCTGTTCAAACTGCATTCTGCTATATAAAAGCAGTCTGCGGTGGCATATATTTTAGTAGCTGCTGTATTCCAAACAGAAACGGGAATATGCGATTTCTGAGCGTTAAACTTTTATTGACGGCAACGACCTGTTTCGCTTTGACACGGCGGTAACGACAGTACCACTTAGTTTGAGACATTGCATGTCAAAGGATCTCAAGCGCCGAAGATCGCGATGGATGATGCCCTTATCCAAGCATAACATGCTCGATACGGACAAGTATATTTTTTTGCAATGAGGCGTGGGTTATAGACTGCTCATATTTATTTTGCAAGAGGCATATAGGTAAGCAAAAGCTCACAGGAACTGCGAAACAAACAAAAAGCACTCCTGTGCACGCCGCATGCTCGCGCGTAAATCGCTGCGGGCTGTTACGCGACGCGAAAAGGCATCCACACTGAGTAGGTTTCGCCGCTTAGCCGCAAGGTGGCGAAAGCTACTCAGGCCAATAACTAGCTGAACAAATTATAGCTCCTGCAGTGCAATATTTATTCGCCACACAACAAAATATACACACAGGAGATCCATACCTTTTGAGCGAAAAATAAAATAAGTATATGAGACAATTAGAGGGATACTAAACCTCAGTAGTGAAGGGCATGACATCATGGGGTTTAACAAACCCCGGGCATGTAAAATACTAGAAAGCATTTTAAATTTTTTTATACACCGATGCTTAGCATCAGCAAACATTGGATTTTCGTTCTGAGCCGTTTTAAACATTTAACAGATTTGTAATTCTTCAATTATTTCATTCTATTTCATTTTTAAAATATACACACTAATGTCTCTTAATTACCAATAACAAATATTGCCTTTAAGCTCTGAGCCTTTTCGCACATTGAAACCCTTTATCATGTTTATTTTTTTTTTACTTATTTCAGTTCATTCATTGATAAACCGCCTATACTTCCTAAATAGCATTATCAGGCACTGACTTTTCACTAGGAGCATATTGGCCTATTGAACTCCCTGTTTAGATTTTTTTAATATTTCTTTATACAATTCTTAATTGCAAACTTTAAACTTTTTAGGGCAAAGCCTTTAATGCCTCATACTGTCATTAGCAAATGTGTCCGTGTTTCGGATGCATGCCTTATGTGGGCATATGCCAATCACCATTGAATCGATACTTAATAGCAATCGGATGATATTGGAACATGACTTAAGGCATTTCCAAGATAATTTTATGGTAAGTTACGGCTATTGATAAAATAGTTAAGCAGATGCCCTTAGGAAACCATGCACCTGGAGTTCGTCGTAACTATCGCTAACCATCACTTACTGATTAAGGGTTGTTTAACTAACACTAACCAAACAATGACTACTACTCTGAAAGTGAGTCATGGTTAACTATCCCTAACCAATAGTAATGGTCAGACATTTCGAGACGCTCATATCGTCACATGGTGACGTCATCGGTATTGATGTCATGGGCGGATGTGACGTCATCACGACGTCACATCCGGTCGTGTGTAAGGACCGTAAACGTTAATGACGCCACATCCGGTCATGATGGGTGATGACGTCACCTGGAGATTCACGCATAGGTCTGTGATCCCGTCCCTTAGGCCTCCGTGCCGGGGGCAGTAATTGGGGGCCTCCTTATCTTTTGAAAAAATAAAATTGTTATCATCATCATCATCATCACGCATATACAAAGCTGACACCGCCAGCCGTTCGATCCAGGCGTCCGTGCGGCGCCTTTCATTTGGCGCTTCCTCGAACGCAGCATCACAGAGCATACATAAAAATAGACGCAGTACAGCAGGCATCAGCGGCGTTTAAAATTGGATGATAGCGAACAAAAGGCGCAGTATTTGTCACAGTTCAGTCAATCACAAACAGTCTCGCAGTCAATGCCTAAGCAGCGCGGTTGAGAAGGCTTCCGCCTTGAAGCACTTTAGGGAGCCAGCCTGTTGATTTTTTTTATTAATATTGTTACGATACGGCAAGCCGATGAAGACAGGAGACAGAACATGACCG
>JAJIZL010045461.1:424-13382 GCA_023969395.1 Amblyomma maculatum | reverse complement strand
GAAGAAGAAGAGGAAGAAGGAAGAATAGAACGGCTTGCCGGTACGATGTCTGATGCGTGGGTGATCCGCCTCCCTTGGAGCTCTCAACCATCCGTCACCAGAGTCCATGGGACCGATGGCTCGAGGTCACGTCGGGCAGCTTGGGCGGGGGTTGCGTGTTCGTGTCCATCGGTTCCTTCGGGTCATTCGGGTCTTTCGGGTCCTTCATCTCGGTTCTGATTGGTCTGTTCTCCTTGTCTTCAGGTCCGGGCTCGGAGCTGGGCGGTGGTAGTTGTTCAGGTCTGGGCTTGAAGGGCTGGGGCGAAGCTGCTCGGCGGTGTCCCTGGGCCCTCGGTGATGATCCCGGCTTGAAGATGGCCTCGATGCTCCAAAGAGAGGATGGGGATGTCGTACGCCACACCTCCAACCAAATGTTACGATACGGCAAGCCGATGAAGACAGGAGACAGAACATGACCGATGACGATGGTAGATGACATTTAATGAATGTTCGCGGCGGGCCTAGCGCGAGCGCTCCTGCCCGCGCCACTGCACGCTTCTTCTTCCTTGTCGTCCGTAACAATATATTCAATTATTGGGTTCAAATTCTGACCATTTGTTACTTTTGGACCATTTTTCATTCGCAAATTTTTCAAACATTTTAAGAAATATTTGAACAATTACCACTCTAAATTTTGTTAATTAGCATCATCAAGCACTGTCTATTGTTAGTAATTTGACACCTTTTAACCGGCTTTTTTGAAGTTTTATTTGTTTCAAATATTTCAGTGATCAGTTACGCATTCTAAAAATTCCTAATTACCAAGATCAAGCATATTGCCTTTATAACTGAGCATTTTGAAACCTATGATCTCCGTTTTCTGTATTGCAATAACCCAATTATTTCAATTATTCATTCTAAACATTCTTATTTTGCGTTATTAAGCATCGGCTTTTCATTTCGGGAATTCTGACAACCTTGAACCTCTTTTTCATTTATTTATTGGTAGTGAATGATTATTGATAATAATTTCATTAACTAATCACCGTCTCAACCACGAAGCTGTTAACACACTGCATACATTATGTCAAAAGATTTGGACAACCCTGCAGTGGCCACAGGATTGGAGGAGGTCAGTTTACATCCCCATTCCAAAGAAAGGCAGTGCCAAAGATTGTTCCAACTACCGCACGATCGCGCTTATTTCGCATGCTAGCAAGGTGATGTTAAAAATCCTGCAAGGTAGGCTGCAGCAGTATGTGGATCGGGAGCTTCCGGACGTGCAAGCTGGGTTTCGCAAGGGCAGATGAACTAGAGACCAAATTGCCAACCTTCGCTGGATCATGGAAAAAGCAAGAGAGTTCCAGAAACCCATTTACTTCTGCTTTATTGATTATGCGAAAGCGTTTGACTGCGTAGATCACAGCAGATTGTGGCAAGCTCTCCAAGAGATGGGAGTTCCAGTTCACCTCATCTGTCTCCTCAGGAACCTTTATGAAGGGCAAGAGGCCACAGTCAGAACTGGGCATGGTCTTACTGATTGGTTTCCGATTGAGAAAGGGGTGAAGCAAGGCTGCATACTGTCGCCCTGCCTATTTAACCTATATGCAGAGTGCATCATGAGGAAGGCCGGTCTGGACGAGTTTTCAGCTGGAGTGAAGATTGCTTTAAAACGTATCAACAACCTTAGATATGCGGATGATACCACTTTATTGGCAGAAAGTGAAGTGGAACTCAAGAGACTTCTGATGCTGGTACAAGAAGAGAGTGAGAAGTTTGGGCTTAAACTGAACATTAGAAAGACGAAGATCATGGCGTCTTGCCCTATCAAGTCCTGGAGCATGAATGGACAAGAAGTGGAAGCTGTGACAGATTTTCTGTTCTTGGGCGCCAAGATTACCTCGGAAGGAGACTGCAGCCATCAAATTAGGAGACGCCTGCTTCTGGGAAAGAGAGCAATGGTCAGCCTTGACCGCCTAGTAAAGAGCAGAGCCATTAGTCTACCAACCAAGATCCGTATAACCCGTGCTATGGTCCTTCCAGTTGTGATGTATGGATGCGAGAGTTGGACTGTGAAAAAGGCTGACCGCCGAAGAATTGACGCGTTTGAATTGTGGTGCTGGCGAAGACTCTTAAGAGTTCCTTGGACTGCCAGAAGATCAAATCAGTCGATATTGTCGACCATAAACCCTGACTGCTCATTGGAGGGTCAAATTCTAAAGTTAAAGCTCAGCTACTTTGGTCATCTGATGAGAAGAGAGGAGTCGCTGGAAAAAGATTTTATGTTGGGAAAGGTTGAGGGTCGCCGGAGAAGGGGTAGGCAGCGAACGCGATGGTTAGATGTCATTCTCGAGGCATTGCAGATGAAGCTATGTGATGTTAAGAAGATAGTGAGAGACCGGAAAGCGTGGCGTGACATGGTCCATAGGGTCACGAAGAGTCGGACACGACTGAACGCCTGAACTAAACTAAACTAATCACCGCCCATCACGCACTAATAATTTATTAGTAACTACAGCTATAAACTACTGCGATCAGATTTTTTAAGCAGTCCCCAATTGCATCGGACACGTGGGCCCAATTACTACTACTACTTCTATATCAAGTGCTTTTCGACCGAAATAACTCTTAACTATCATTTAATGCACTCCACCAACCTAAAATGTTTCTCTTCAAGCAGTTATTGACGCCATACTGGCCGTGGATGTCGGTTTTTCACTGAAGCTGATCGCAAGGTGTCTTTCTACGATAGAAGCCCTGGTTAAACAAAACAACTGATGCATGCAACTATGGAGTTCCTTAGAGGCTGAGTTGCTTTCAGAAGTTAAACTTTATAAACCGAAGATAACATCAAGCGTTAGGTTATGCCTTCATGCAGGTAAATGCACGCTGGAAACATGCGCCCTACCATTCATTTAAACAACTCACGTCAGCTCAATACCACTCGTTCCCAATCAGAAAGGCCCATAACCACTCATATCGACTGACATCAACTCGCAATCACTCCTTCTTACGCACAGTAACGTCTTACTAATATCACCTAAATCTACTACATCCCCTCACAACCACTCATTCGTACACACTCTGGTTCATTCCCATTTACAATCGCTCAGCACAGTTACCCATATAACCTACCCTCACGTTCAACCAATTACACTTACAAATATACTGCCTCCCGCGCTCAGATATGTTAGTGTGATTGAGTGAATCATCAGTACATACTGAGAACATCTTTCAAGTATCTACTGATGTGTCACAATACTTAGCTTATATGTTTAGATCCTTGGAGTATTAACGGCGTACACAGCTGGCTGATCATGAGAGGCAGTGAGCATGGTGACTGTGTGCTACCAAGCTACCATGATATGTAGAAGAGACGCCGTGCTACAGTTGGTAAAGAGAAAAACCTTATTGAATTATTATACATCGTTTTTTGTTCGTGTAAACGTCTCGACCATCTTTGGAACGATTGGATGGTCAGCGCTTCCTTTGCCGTGGAGACACCACCATCGCTGGCGCCATGTGGCGTGGGATCTTTATCACAGTGCTCAGATATGTGGACCAAAAAATATAGATCCTCTTACTACTTGCATTTCTGCCAACGTAAGCTGAACGAAAAGGCTGCTTTTCTTGGCATGTCGAAATCCCATGTGCTTCTTTACTGCAAAATATTGTGAATACTTTGCTGCTACCTATCACAGATTTTGAAGTCGCTTGAACTGGCTTTCTATATTAGAACAAAGGGATCAGTACACTCCGAAGTACGAATAAAAGTTGCGAACAAGCTTTATTTCTAACATTAAACTGCCGCCTATTCTCATGCAAAAATTTGCATATGAGACATTTAACCGCATTTTCCGTCAGTTACGAGTAACATTTATCACGGATTTTTTGGATGTCTCATAAACGCCGATGCATCGATTTAGCAAACCTTTAGAAAAGAATCCGGATTTTCTCTACACATTTAAAAATAGTATCCGAAGACTGAGTGTACTTAACTAAACGTAAATATGATGTTCGATACGAAATACTGGGTAGGCAAGTTGAAACGTGTACCAAAACACAGTCATTCCAGTTTGAGTACTCACAACAATGAAAAACGTACGTCTGTCCCATTGATAAATGACAGTCCGCTGGCAGAACGTCAAGTGTGGACAGAACCAAATCAAAGTAATAATATTCAAAACATTTCCCAAGGCAATACCTGAGGGAAACTGAAATTCTTCTCAACCATATTTCTTTCACTCGTCCTGCCCAGAATACAATGATTTTTTTCCGAGACAGACATTTTCATCGAATTCATTTTCTCCAGAGACGGCAAAGCGGAAATTGATAATTACCAGCCTTTGACTTTATGCGATTCAGGTGAAGCAAGAACACGTTGTCGTAATTTAAAACTCATCTTGAACTACTGAACGAGATAATCACTCACAGTATACGGAAGCAGGATGCTGCGACTCCACCCCATACAGCGGGCCTAGCCTATACTGAATGTAAAACTATCCCTTTCGGGCTCCGCGTCCCTGTAGGGGGAGGCAAACTTTGTGCGACTGGCTGTTAACAAAATAGAGTAAACAACGTTGTTTTAAAGGTTTTAAAAGACACGTCCGGAACTACTCTGTTGCTGAAATCCATCGTGGAAATCGCGGCGAAAATGGACACGGCAATGTTATACGGAGCTAACAGTAATTGCTTTTTGTTTTTCTTTCTTTTGAGACTGTTTAGAATCTGCACTGAACACAATATTAGCAGTTATTTATGGGAGGAAGCCCTAGCGAAAAAACAGTGAGTCACAATAACCTCATACAGGTTTCCCATACCAAACTCACACTAAACTCATAGAACTCTCATATAATGTCATATATTTTCCATAAGTTGAATTATATCTGTATGAGATATTATAAGATTTGTACGAGTTTTGTATGAATCAAGTATGAGAAATCTGTATGAGGTTATTGTGACTCAGTTTTTTTTACTAGGAAGGGTCCATCGTTATTAACTAATGGCTACCATACTTTTTACGAGCGCAGTTAGCCTTGCATGCACTTCCGAATGTCAGCGTCTTTTTTCGGGTATAGAGCGCCTCAAAGCCACCTCCGGTGGCACACATGTTTTCTGTGTATTCAGCGTCACTTTCTTAATTTGTGCGGCCTACTGTGCAAAAAGGCAATAAATCTTCATTGTTGGCTGTTACAAAAACTCCAATGCCGACAAATTTGACTTTCTTATGTAACTGTACCTTGTTTGGTCAAGAACCAGATAGTGGCCGATTAAGATAATTTCTCGCTTTCTATCTTTCGCGCTGTGCCACAGCTGGATAGAGAGCCTGTGAGTCACAAATGCTGAGGAGCTTGTACTGAAAATTATTTTGCCCATGATGGCCTTATATAACGGACGTTGGGAACAGCCTAATTGCGTGCAGCAAAACCCCTCGAAAATAGCACGATCAGCCGAGTAGAGAGTACCCAGAGCACGCAGCTATGAAGGCTAGATCACGTTTACTACTAGCAACTACCATTAGATACGACGGCTACAAAAACTGCCCTGAGCATTTCAACGCACCGAACACACAGCACTGCCGCGGTGAAGGATGCAAAGCGATATATCGTATTCGCTCCCAAAAGCGCCACACTATTTTGTGCATGCCTAGGTAGAGCAATTGCTTTTACCTTTTTCACTATACCAACACTCTGAAGTGATCGGTTTAATTAAGAAATCAAGTCATAATCCATTGGCTATCTTTGTGCTCGTTAAGGACGCTATCCCACTTTCCGCTAATAGCACACACTGCTTTTTCTGTCCTAACAAGGCGATGTGGAACAAGACAATAAAAAAAACAAAATTTTTCTTTAAGTTTATTCAGAACACGTCATCTAAAACGTGGAGTACCGTAATTGGGCCTCAGATATTTTTGGGTTGAAAAACAATTTTTCGCGCCTGAAGGGGGCGAGAAAGCAACAAAAGCGTCTCTAATTAAAACGAAAACTCCTCCGACATTACCTGCATTCTGACTAACATATTTAGCCGCTACAACTGCGCAAAGTGGGTGAAGTGGGCTGTGGGCCTGAAATGTGAACTTTTCAAAACCAACTAAGAAAGCCGACCGATGCAATTTGTATGAAGGCAGTTACCAACCCGAAATCGAGGCGCGGTCCTCAGGACCCTAATCGTCTGCCTCAGTTCAACCCACATTGATAGCTTTCCTTCCTATACCGCAGTTTGCAATCACTGCATCATGTGCATGCATCAGCCGGGTAGCGTCCTCGCCTTTTTTGAGATTTCAAAGCGAGATGCTTACTGGCCTAGCACGAGCTAGCAAACTGGGCTGCAACAAACGTGCCTTGCACATGCACGTGCAGGTTTGGCGCTCCGAACTGGTGGCACTCGATTCTATTTCGCCCACCTGCTGCTACGTCTTAAGGCACCTGAAAACGTCATTCGTACTGGTATTTATCTCTACAAATATGCAATATTGTCTCACGTCATATGCCACGTAGAATTGAACTCACCTGCCTGTTCTTTGCCTCCTTCTTCATCGCTGTACGTGTTGCTCCCTTCTCTGAATCTCCCCCTAAATGTTGACTCGACAAAGTCACTTCGTCTGGACCCAGCTGCAGTTTCTTAGAGGTCCACGGAAAGACATAAAGAAGTTAAACCAGAGCAAACCGCATCTGTTCACGCTAAATACAGCTTACACAGTGTTAACTAAGTTCACGTGTATGTGAATGTAACCTGGCTTTGAAATCCAGAATAACCAAGCATAAAGAATCTTTTGCTTCCATGGTCGACCTTAGCCGAGCAAAACGATAATAATTTTTTTCTACACTCCGTGTGGCCGCATTTTAGATTGGTTTTAGGCTGGGAATGACAGTATAGTGTACTGATCATTTTGGCCTCTTGTAGGCTCAATCGGCTGTGCATAAAGAAAAGTGTCGCTGTAACTTTGGCCACTCAACGTGCTAAAAGCAAGCCTTGCTCTTAGTCCCTAGCCGTTTTGGTCTCCTCATAAGCCCGCTTTATACTTTCAAAGTTTCTGCTCTTCTTTCTTTCCGTATTGGTGCACGCGTAGGCAGCGCAACTTCCTTGTACAAAATTTATCGCAAAGCGTGACTTGTGGTCGACATGGCAGTGTGCACCAGTACCGCCTGACAGGAGAAAGGGCAAGCATTTGGCTTTCATGAGTGCTTTCTGGGACATTTACCATCTGAGCTTGCCGTAAATCCGCGTTTTAAAAAGGTATGAAAATATTTCTTGTTCCATAAATGGCGTGGATTGTTTGCTTAACCAAGAGCTGCGGTCCGGATGTGTCATCAGGGGGAAACAATTATAAATATAAAAGGATAGAGTCTATGACTGCACTCGAACTACCCCTATTCCCGACCCAAGCCGTGCCTGCAAACACCATTTTACACAAAACTCCTGACAACGAGTCCATGTGTCTGCTATCCTAACGTAACGACGCCGGAAGCGTATAGGACTAGTGTGGCGCACGTGAGGAGGAGGCAAATTTCAACGGCAGCCGAAAGCTGGGAGCGCGCTCACCCGCTATGTGCATGCAACCACATGGCGTAATAAAAATCAATTAAATTGAAAATATTCAGAGGAGCAAAAGTAGCTCAATCTAAAACAACAAAAAAGAACAGATGGAAAATGTAAATTCTACCGTCGGAAAAGCAACCAGGAGCAGAAAGTGCTCATAAAGAACCTAGTAACGTAATTCATGATGGTTTCTCATTTCCGCACTTAAGGAATGTTTAGTGCGCCCCTCAATTTTTTTTCGTCTTCCTCTCACGCTCAAGTATAACCGTTATTTGGATTTCATGATAGTTGCAAATTAAAAACGCACACTTTTGTGTTTCGACAAGGGCAGTATTGTTTATCCGGTGATTTAGGGGGTATTAACTAAGGCGAACAAATAAAGGCTGCCTCATCAGTGTTTTAAAACCTTTCTGTGACACTGTCCCAGCTTCCTCATTGCGCACAAGAATGCGAAACACATGACAGGAAAGAATTTCTTCCCATTCATAATGCATTGTTTCTCGTTATTATGAACCTGACACAAGACATACCCTCTATCTATTAGCCTTCGGTTCCTATATAAATGTGCTGGTGTTTCTCCTGAAAAAAAAAAAGGTATTAGCGTGTTCTGCGTTCGTATCAGACCACAGCTGGTAGCGCTACTTCAGGCAACTTTTTAGGGACATATAAAATCTTATGAAAATGCTTCCTTTTCTTTTGTTCAAAACTGGCCACACTGTGCATACTCTGGGCAAAATGCAGATAAAACTAAAAACTTGGCACAGTTTTTTATGCAAATAAATTGGCAGAATATATAAACATGAGATATGTGTCTATGTAAAGCACAATGCAGGTTTTTTGAAGTCGTGTGAATTGATACCATGCATCTATGTGTGTATTTTAAAGTTGTGCCTTCAGAAAATAATGCTATTACAATTTTCGTATTTGTTGCAGTATTTAACTACAGCGAGACTGTTTTTTCTTGTCGCATTTACCAATGATTCAATACCGGCTGTCAGTTGCATAAGGTCTGTTGTTATACCCAAGTCACCGGAACTTACTGTGGCGAAGATTGAATTTATGGAGCCAACAACTGTGAGTATTAAATGAAAAAATCTAGTATATATGTTCTTGTGCACAACTGAGAATGTCTCACATACTCGTTTCCTCATGTTCAAAAGTATAACAATCAGTGGGAGAGTTTCTGATTGTAGGCAGATAAAAACTGATATTCAGTTCTTTTATTATTAAATGATAGAAAAGCGGTAATCACTCCAGAGCGCGGCAGTTCTTTCTGATTCCCGCTGAAGTAAAAAGCACTTTGCTACTCACTGGATTGCTTGTGCCTTGATTATCTCGCCAGTGCTCACTGGTGTGCCATCATATTATTAGAGATATTGTGAAAGCAGCCTTACAAGCATCCCTTGGACCACCGTTAGCTTATTGGTCTTGCGATTTATGGATTCTAGGCTTGATTCTCATTTCACTGTTGCATCACTAAGACACTACACACATTCGGAGCTCCTAAAACTCTTCCAATTGTTGTACTCCACTCGCGGCGACAGCGTGCCGATGAAAAAGTTCTCAGCTGTGTCCCCTTTTAAGTGCGACCTTTCGTAGCTATGCTCGTGACTATTTTTTTCTCAACAAAGACAACGAAGACGCTGTATTATCTTTGAAACACGACGATTAAGCTGTCGCATGATATATGATCCATTATATCTAACAACTGGAGGGCTTCTAATGTGCATCTTAGAAACAGTTTTCACCTTCGTCACGTGCAACGCATTAGCTGTAAATGCACCGTTTTTGAAAACATTTTACGTTAGAGTTCGCTAAATGGCGTCGACGTTGCCTCTGGTTTTGTGAAACACCATTGTCATGACTTTGATCAATAATAATTTAGAGGTGATATGATAGAACATTGACTGGTCAGATAGGGTGTGTGATATCACTAGGATAATAAAGGGCATAGTTGGAATTCACTGCCAGGTGAAGGGTTTTCTTTCGGATAGTGAGACAACCCCGGTCGATTCCTCTGTTACCCTTCGATGCCTAGTTAGACAAAGTACTCTTGGGTCGTGCAGACCGGTTCGCACGGCTGTCTAAGGTGGAGTTTTGAAATTTGTTTGAAATGGTATTTCACAAAAAGTGTTATAGGTTATTTTGAATGAGCAAGTCCATTAAAGTTACGCCGGCGTCTATTTAAATGAAATGTTTAAGTAGCAAAGTGTGTAAACGAGAGCGAGTACCAGTAAACGGAGCAGAAGAAAGAAACCATTGCTACTGTCACCTCTTCCATTTATTTCCGAAGCTTACGATTCTCTTTTGAATTCAACCTCATATTATATGTATACATTATGATGAGCGGGAATGATACTGTTTGGTGCTTTTGTTGTGAGGCAGGAACAGTGATTTATTCATTTCAATATCATTAAGGGGGTTCATATATTCATGTACAAAACGTTATTGAATACCACTGGCTTACTATCATTATGAAACTTTCCTCATGCGATTTAGGATTTTCTAAATCTGTGCATTTGAAATATCGATTATACTGCCGCGAACCATTCAAATCATTGTTGATTTTAAACAGCCGCTGGAGTGCGGATGGAATAATTTTGTGGTGTTCGTTTGTTCATGCTCGGTATTGTGAATCGCGCCTTTATTGCTTTCTTTGTAGCTCGAGATTTACCGAAATTAACCTGGAATAATCGCAAGAAACCACAAGTGTTTCCTTATTATGGCGCTTTTCCAGTATGTCTTCGCTATTTTAGCTAGATATTTCTGTGGCGGCTTTAAATTAGACTCTGCCATTTTCAACGGCCAATCGCAGTTTGCGGTCCTCCGAAAACTCTTGTTATCGCCACTGCTGAGTTGCTTGTTCTTTATCGGGAGCAAGTCAGCCCAATAGAGTTCATAAATGAGAGCACTCCAGTCTCCAAATTGGTCGTCAAAGTAAAATGCGTATTCTAAAAAAAGCTACATGCGGCAGCTGTGCAGCAGTCCCTTTGAACCAGAATATAATTCAAATATATTTAGAAATCATGTGCACACACCGATTGCCAATATGAAGGCACCTGTATAGATACGGCATTTAGAAATCAAGAGGAACGCCTACTATCTGTACAAAGATATGCACATCAAGCTTCCGGCTCATCCTGTACTAATTATAGTATTTATGAAAGAGAGTAAGCGAGCATCGTTTACTTGTTTGTGTTCCTTCAGGCACTCATTTGGCCACTATATTCAACTACCCATTTCAACGCGTGCTGATTTAAATATCTTGTATTCAATAACAGCGGATCTCATAGGAACGAGGTGTTTCAAAACCGGTTTGACTTGTGCACATCAGGCAAAACTCGCTCTGAAATGAATTTCCCTGCGCCCACACAGTTCGAATACTGCCGAAACTGGTGCTATTCGCAACTTAAAAATATTTAAACGGTTCTAGTGTGTAGAATAGCATTCCTCGCCCCTCTTTCAGCCCCCTAGCTAAGCACCCCTCTTCCTGCGTAGCGCCGACCGCGCATGTTATCTCATTGCTGCGCGCGCTCCTCAGTTCGCCTCTGCTTATACCCCCCTCCCCCTTCTTCCTGCGTGGCGACGAGAGTGATCTTCGGTTGCCGAAACGCCGTCTCGCTATCAGCGGATCACGGTGGGTGCATCCCAAGCCGAAACGCGTTCACGTTGTCTTCACTCGCTAGCGACGTCATCGGCATCAGTCAGTCGCTGCTATCTGTTCGTCGCGCAACGTTCCTATGGGCCCACGCGCTGCCTCTCGCAACCTCCCGATAACTTAATTGCTCTCTTTATTTATGCGACCAGAAAGTTGCTTTCATGACCGCCAAGAACTGCCCAAGATGAAACGCACAGTCACGTTTCCTGCCGTCGCTAGCGGCGTCAGCGGCATCAGTGAAGTCGCTGCTATCTGTTCGTCGCAAAACATTCCTATGGGCCAACGTGCTGCCTCCCGCAACCTCCCGATAACTTAATTGCTATCTTCATTTCTCCGACCACAAAGCGTCTTTCATAACAGCCAAGAACTGTTAGTGGAGTGTTTTTTGAAGAAATACGTGTGAAACATTAAAAAGCGTTGTCTGTAATTGTACATACGTGTCTTGCTGCAGTATCTGCCTACATCTATCGAAAAGTTGGAGCAGCTGAAGAGCTGCGCTCAAATTGTGCATTAAGAAGAAACGTAATCATCGGTGAATTTTTTTATCTTCTGGTTATTCATGACTTGACACAATTAGTTAAAGCACCCACCCGGGATCAAGATGGCACTTGGTCCATTTTTGGCATTTTTTTGGTTAATAGCTGGATTATCCATCGGGCATATTCCTAAAGGCATAACCGTCTACAGTATAGATTATCTCTCTATGCGCTGGTACCGCTTTCGAATAACAAGTCAGAGGACTTCACTTTACCCGTGTTTACGTACGCTGATGTTTCCTGTTTGGAAGAGCTTGACATGTCCTTATCTGAGTTCCTTGTTCTTTGCTGCTCAAGAGACAACTCCGGGGACAACTTATGGCGCTGGTAGTGGCGCTCGGTAGTGGCAGACCGGTAGTGGCGCGAGAGGAGCCCTCGCGCTAGGCCAGTCATTAAATAATCTTTCACCATGTTGTCCGTTCTCTTGCTTGTCGCCACGTAACAATATAAGCTGGATATGTCGAAACAGGTGTCCCGCAATAAGTTTATACCTTAGCTTCCTCGTGCAACAGTGTTTCCTTCGCAGTTTTAGGTATCTTTCGAACTTTTTGTTCTCTTGTAAGCTTCGTATATCAAGTATAAAAGGCTTGTAATATGCTTATTCTCAACATGGTAAGCTAGTGCGAACCGGAATTTCATATAGTCTTTCGTACTTTTCTGCTTCCTTCCAATGAGGCCCATTGCTACGCTGTTACTTCTTTTCTGGAAAGAGCCAATCATATACAGCTAGCACTATCATCAGGCATGTCGAATAGAGGTGTAAACCTCGACACGGTGCTCTACGTAAAAATCAAGGCTCGCAGGGAGGATTATGTACGAGAGTTATAATCGACCCTTGCAAGTGTACTAACAAAAAGTTTTTATTTTTGCAGGAAGGCTCAAGCATATGGGGTTGGAGGTGCGTATTGAAGCCTACTATATCGTATTCTCTGCACGCAGCTAATTTTATGAAATGCGTGTAATTAAAAGCTGCAGATGTATCACTGCGCGGCGTATATTTACTTTGGAACTTCTCGGCGTCGGTGCTAAAACAAACCTCCTACCCAAAGCCTTTACTGCTAGCGAGAGTGCAAGCATGTAATGGAAATTAAAGGCCATTTTTCCCTAATCGAGGCGATAAAGTATTCATAGCTAGCGAATAAAAAAGTGGTTTCAAACGCAACAGGTATTTGTACCAACAATTATCTGTATCAAGTAATGTTTGCCAAATGCATAGGAAATTGAGCGTAAGACCTACGGGGCGAAA
>JAJIZL010045457.1:640-45889 GCA_023969395.1 Amblyomma maculatum | reverse complement strand
CATGACACTCTTGGAGCTACTAAAGAACAGCTAATGAAAATGCATTTGTCCAATCCAGATCTCTGTTGTGCTCTCAAAGTTTTTACGTAGCCTACGTTTGCAGTGGTAATTGGTGTGAGAGAAATTCGCCGTATCTCTCATACTTTATCTGTGGACACATGAAAATATGTGGAAATTTGTCTACAGGTGAGGAAATGCGCTGATTTGTCACGTTTGCTTTGTGCACCCCTGACACGCGAATTAAGGGAACGTCACACTACTGCAGCACACTAGGCCTCGTGGACTCACATTTTGCATCCACTTGCACCAACATAGCCTATTAAAGCTTTCGTTTGAATAAAAGAGGTTAAAAAGAGTTGATACTGGTTTCGAGATCTATGCTGATTTGAATGTAGCTCGCTGGCTTCGTTGCCCACTCGAGGGTGCATTTCTATGTTTCGGAGTTAGCTGACGTGCGTCGGGCAAGGAAGACAACCTTGTTTCATTCTTCTAACAACAGTACTACGTCAAACTGCTGGCTATTTGTGTACCCCAGGGCGTCCGCATGTACCAGGCAGGATCGCATAACGCCATCTACTTCACGTTCGCCGATCCCGTTTCTTCATGTGAGCCTTCGGATCCCGGAGCTGTGTGTTTGCGGCATTTGCAATTTTCTCGGTTTCGGATGTCTATAAACAGTCATCGCTTACCCGCAGAAAACTCGCTGAATTCGGAGTCGTCTGCTGCTCTGCCTCGCTTCGTTGAGTGAGACGTATCCTTCGTGTGCTGCGTATCGTTTTCTATCTGTTTCTCCCCATGAGATTTCTAGCTTGAATTCGTGAGGCGGTGCCTTTCGCACACATGATACGTCTGCGATATACGGTAATACACGATCTACTTATACGACCATCGCATGGTGTTTTTAATCGCCGCACAATAAAGCCGGTCACAAAAAGGTGGAGATTTATCCTGTCTGAACCTAGATATAGCATAAGCTCTGTTAACCATGGGTGCAGCCTGAAGCCTGCGCCGAATCATTGGCACACTCGCACAGGCGTGCACCTCATCTGAGGCGAGACTGAGCAAGTAAGTGCTGGCGAAGCAGTATTCAAACCCCCCTACTAAACACGAGTTATCACAGAGGAGAGCTTTACGAGTGAGCACCACAGCTGCGCATTTTGCAGCGGGTCAAATGGAGTGGCAGAACTGACCACTCCTCCAGTCCGGTGTGTGAACGTCAAATGTGCGAGCGAAAGGCTTCAGGTGCTTCAGTGCAAAAAGTAGAGCTCGTGCCTTAATACGTTATTTTTATGCGCTGAAATTGTGGATGAAATTCCACCGCTAGAATATCCTCCTATCAACGAATATTTCTGCAGCAGTGCTTCAAAACGTGTAACACTAAGGTCTATTTGTTGTGTACATGTATGAAGCAACGTGATGAAGCCACGTGAATACAACCTATATGCGTTGCTTTTGGATGCGGGGAAATTCGAAAAAATGAAATGGTCCTAACGTTTTTCTATCTAACATCTGCCACGCTTGTTGTGACCATGAGCTTTGACAAATAATTTGCAGTAAGAATTTACCCATTTGTGTACGACAGAAGGGTAGGATGTTTTGGTACTAGAAGCCTAACCCTGCCTACACTTGCAGCCTTGAACGTGATGTTCGTCACCGAGCTAACGGGCAAAGAGGAGCGCTACATGTATGCGGCCGTAGTGGTGGTTCTGGTGGCCGTCTTCGCACTGGCCATGGTGGCCCTGCTGCTGCTCCTCTCGCGCAAGCCTCCTACGGAGCCCGTGATGTGTGACACGGCCGAGTGCATCGAAGCGCGCGACTACTTGAATGGGCTCCTCAACACCAGCAAGGACACTTGCAGCGATTTCTACGCCTACGTATGCAATTCGTGGTTGGATCATGCCGCTGACCAGGCTGGTCCCAGCAGCTTCATTAGGGACACTATGGCTGCCTCCGTCTCTACAATCACCGACCGCCTTCTCGCCCCGGACTTCCAGGCGGAAATAGACAGCCTGAAAGTTGAACGTAAGTGTTGTAAATATTATATGTTTGCATTATTTCACAGAGATTAGAATTGTCAAGAAAAAAAATACTCCGTCACAATGAAATATGGTGTCAGTTTTTTTTAATCGATATTTATTGCCTCAGTGCATACATGTCACAGTTATTATTCATTTTAGGTGTAGTCCTGGCTTGAATATTTATTGTAATTAGGATTCAGCAGTCTGGACTAGAGTATTAGTGAGAACGTTGGCTGTCTGTGATATAAACATTATACGCTGCAAAACCATCGAAGTAAACAGTCTTGGAGACAGGGGGATTAACTTTACAAGCATTAAACGTCGAGAATACACAGAGTGTGCCAGGATCAACAATGCGCAGTTCTAATAATGAAACAACAAAGCAACTATGCGTAAATTATTACTAATCGTTTGTTGTTAGGTTAGTAAGAGTGTAACGTGCTCGCTGGCTAGGTAACACTGCTGTCGCGTGAAGCGGCCTTCTTGAAACGTGTGCAAATATATCACAAGATAGCGGATATGCGGAAATAAAATGCTAAGAGTTTTCTTTACAACATATAAAATGTTATTTTAAACAGTACCGCTTTAAAAGTGCCTTTGTAAGAAGTGCATTGTGTCATGGTCCCAATTCTGCAGCGCCCGCCGAGAGTGCGGAAGGCAAGCGCGTTTTGCGCGTGGTCTACAAGAGGTGCCACAGATACGTCTCGGAAGAGAAGACAGCCGAGTCTTTCAAGGCTACGCTGGCGTCGGTGCGCGAGCATCTCAACTGGACGCTGATTCGGGAGGCTCGAACGTACCGCGATCTCGTGGGGCTCATCGCGCGCACGTCGCTACTGGCGGGATTCCACACGGTCTTCATTCTCGATCTGCTCAGTGAGAAAGGCAAGACGGTGCTGCGACTGTCCCCCGGAAAGTCGCTGCTCACCAAGCTGGCGGTGTCTGGAAACAGAGAGGAGCTGGAGCGGGACCTGCAACGCGTACTGGAAAATGACGACGAGAGGGCGTTGGTTCTAGGCCTCGACGAGCTTGTAGCAAGCGATCTGCAGTTGGACGACGGAGCCATGGTGGAATATGAAAGGTGGCCGCTGTCCGCTCTCCTGGAGAATCTTGTGCCCGAAGTGACCGCTAACGATTGGATGGCCGCCTTGAACCAACTTCTTTATCATGGAGAGGAAAGCATGCATGCCTCGGACACGTCCTACGCGTCGGGTGCAGAAGACATCCGAAACGCCTTCAGCAAGATATACAATCACAGCGACATTAACAAGGCTGCATTATACCTGGCGTCGCATCTAGACGCTGAGCTACTTTTCCTGGAGCTCTCCAGAGAACGAGCCATGGCGCATCCTTCCGAGACCGCCAATTTCTGCTTCGACCTGGCACGCAGGTGCTTTGGGTATACGTGGCCGCGCCTTGCAGCGCGATTCTTAGACCTGGATCACAGTGCGCACGCCCTTTACTCGATGTTCCACGAACTAAAAAGGGCATTCCATCAAGCTCCCATATCAACGTGGCTGCCGGAGAAGACACAGGACGACGCTATTAGAAAGATAAACAAGGCAACGCTTATATTCGCCTCCGAAGAGAGTGCGGTAAGTGCACAGAAGCCCCTGCTGATATTTTGAACTCGCTTCACTGTGTAACGTTGTGCGGGCTGATTGTATTTTACATCTGGCTGGCAGGCACTTTCCGCGCACGTTTTAATACGATGTTTATTTCTTATGCCTGTCATGGTTGAGAGAGGTAATATGGTTTTTGAAAACGGTGCATATGGGGAGCTGGTGCCTGGTTGCAGCAACATGCTGCCTGATTTTCAATACCTATTTTGACAGGCGCCAGAAAGAAATGAATATTTAGAAAATGGTGCAGCGTTTTGAACATTGCCGTCAATGTATCTGTGAAAGAAGGCTGTGTCCTTATGTTAGTACTGTGGTATTTCATATTTATTTTTGACACCTTTCATTGCAGTTTTAAAACGTTGATTAGGAAAGAAAGTCCATACGCATCAAGTTGGACATCTGTTTTCGAGAAAAACTTTCGTCTCATAAAAGCATAATCTTAGCATGTTTAGATGATTCTTAAAGCAAGTAAAAATTGTTTGATTCAGCGACCTTGTTAGAAGGTGTAAAAACTGCCTGAAATAATAAACTTCTCCTCATTGTATTAGGTATGACAGTAATGGTGGAACATCTGAAGGCTCGAAAAGGCTCTTTCTCGGCATGATAACCTGTGCTATTCGCCATTTCATTGCTAATTATGCTCCTTATTGGCAGAAAATCAGTATATGTGCTAAGACGCTTGCTTTACTGAGCAGGTTCTCTTACACAATCATTAAAAGCGCTCAAAAAACCGCTTCTTTCCTTGCTTTTTCTTTTTTTTCAGCAGCTTAAATTTCCAGCGCATACTCTGAGCTCTGCATATACGTGTGAGATACCGCATTGTGCTATATTAGTTGATAATCATTGTTTGCATGTCGCGTTCTATTCAAACAAAACAAAAGCACTTAAGAAACAGGGTAACACCCTTTATCAATGCCTATAAAGTAAGCATCATTTCAGGTTCAAAGCGTGTTATGTGCGAACAGAGGGGATGGAGAGAATGGGAAATTTGCAGACCCATCGGTTTAGTGACTTCCTTACAAGGCGTTTACTAAGGTAATTCTTTATAGACTCAGAACAACCTCCCATTCGCCTAACCGATGAAAGTGGTTCACTATTATAAAGGGCACTCGGAAATTAGCCATATTTACGCTATAAATGTTCGATCCCGACCGCCGGCAGCTGCGTTTCAATGGAGGCATAACTAATTTGCGTAGTGTGATTTGCGATGTAAGCTGGCGCTAAAGAACCCCAGGTGGCCGAAATTACCCGGAGCCCTCCACTACGGCACACCTTTCTCTCTTTCGGCTTTCACTCTCACCTTCCTTCCTTCAACCTACAGCACGGTCAGGTGTCCACAAAACAAGTGTGACCGATACAGCGCCTTTCCTTTCCTGTGAACCAATTATTAATATTAGTTAAGTATAGAAGAGCAAAAAATACACCCAGCTCTAACATGCAACCGTGAGAAGATACGGAAAGCATTTGATTTTTGAAGCTTCAGCAGGCATGCAAGCATTATGAAAGTAAATGCCTAGAAGAAATGTACATAATAAATGTTCAAGAGATCTATCGCTGCGGCACAAGCACCATGGTCCGCTATAAAGAAAGTAATGAAACTCTAAAAGGGAGGATGTCTGGCAGGAAGACAAGGTTCTTTCAGTGCTATATATACTGCGTGCTTACTGGGAGTGTTCAGGGACCTCAAATGGGGGAGATGGGGATAAGAGTTAATGCAGCATGGGTTGGCAAACTTTGTTACTAATTGACTCAGAGTATAAAATGCAAAGCATGATCAATGCCCTAATGAAGTAAATGAGAAACAAGAGTGATAAATTAATGTGAAGGAAAGAAACTAATATTTAAAAATTCTAGGACAAAACAGCAATTTATGATAGGTAGCGTGGCGTTGGAAGTGGTGAGGGAATAGTGTATCTAAGACAGGTAGTAACCACACATGTAACAAGAAAGCATAAGACTGAGACAAGCGTGGTTCTCCAGACTACTACATATTAGGGGAAGCATACAACAGCTGTAGCTCACCGGTACTACCAATGTAGAGGCTAATGAAAATGGTTGCAGTTAAATTTGGAACTGGATAGAGGGCGGTGTAATGTGAAAGAGTATATGTGTAATTTTAAGGGACAAAAAGCGTGAAGTGTGGGTGGGAAAGTTTATACGAATATAAACCTGACCGAACTCGGGAAGAAATCAGATGTCGAATAGATTTCTTAATGCTCGTCATACATCTGCACAGAAACTATCATCCAGCTTTTTTTAATAATGTGAAGGGGAGGTTTTTACTGTGAATAAATAAATACTTTCTACAGAATGGCTGCAGCTATGGAGAGTACATGGTCATTTCTCTTCATATTTGCTACCTGACGCTCTATGCTCACTTCGTGTCGGTCAATGCAACACCTGGGCCCGCTTGCACGAAACAATCTTAAGACTGTCTTAGCTAAGTCCAGACTTAACTGGAGTCTTAAGAATAGGCCACTAGCATGGCCGCTTAAGATTGGAGTCAAGACTGGGCTTCAGTCCTGACTTGAATAAGTCGCTTGTATGATTACGACTCTAGTGCTGTCTTGGTTAAGGCACAAGGACGCCAGGTGTCTAAGTAGAGAAATTAGGGAAATACAGGGATGCGCTGGCACTATCCCTGCTGTAAGATGTACACATTCCGTCAATTTTGCGTTGTGTCAAATCCGTGCCATTACTTTTTGCGGCTTAAGATTGTGTTACGAGGAAAAATGCCCCAAGTGGTTGCTGAGGCCGTTCTGAGAAGCCACTCTGGTGAACATGAACCCGAAGCGTTCGACGTTCGGAACACGAGCCGTTTCAAATAAGCTTGGTCTTGCTAAAGACACCATTTAAGTCTGGACTTAGCTCGGACTTTATCGTGCAAGCCGGCCCTGGTACTTTTCTTTCCATAGCAACCGCGTTCTTATAAAATTGCGTACAAGACTTTGGTTAGCCTTTATTTTTTACCCGATCGATGAATATGAGAAAAATAGTACTGGCATTTCTCTTGACGAGTATTGCTAAACGGGAATAAATGACTTGAAAGCACCTGGAAGATGCTCTCCATCCTAGTCATATTACCATAAATATTTTTTTCCGGGTATGCACACACCTACCTGCTCTAAGGAGAGGTAGTCTATTAGAAGTTTCAATGCTCTGTTGCCTAGTGCAAACTGCGTGTCTTTTACTACGCACATATATCTACGCCTAATATTAAGGCGACAGCCCTTCTAGGCATATGAGCTGCGGAAATGCACGCACTAAACAAAATCATTTGCCTCTACCAAAAATCGAAAACTATCCCTTCGATCCCAGCCGAACGCGCTAACTATTGCGCAATGCCGGGCTCAAGAGAAACAGATCGAATGCTCCTTTATTGCTTGCGCCTCCTAGTAGCGCTGGCGATGATGATGCCGTTAATGATATTGATTATAGCAGGACGATAATGACAGTGCAGTTAGTGATGATGGTCGTAATAGCGATGACAATGACGGCACATTTAGTTGGTAATGATGCCAGTAAGGATGACAGTGACGATGCAGTCCTGTAAAGTGGCTTTCGCGATTGCAGTATTGAATACGTTGTCACTGCAAACCTACGCGTGAACACCAATTTTAGTTGAGATAAAACAATGCCATTTTGCCATAACGGGGAGAAATCCACTGCCCGGTACTACTTTGTAAAAGAACGTAGTTGCACATGTGTACACAGAAAACATCGAGTGCTCCTTCCGTAGGCGGCCAACCGAGGGGAGCTCGACTACACTTCCGTGGCCCAGTTCCTGAAGGAGGCTGGCGGAGACTTCGTACGCTTCTTCATGCTGGCGCTGGAGCACGAGCACTGGCTGCGGTTGCGGCGACCTCCGACGCAGCTGCAGCTTTTGCTACTCCGGCTGGAACAACGCTCCCAGCTGGCACGCGTGGCTCCATTGGACACGATTCTCGTGCCCACGCTGTTCCAGCTGCCACCGCTGCTCTACTCCACTGCCGTTCCGGCGTACTTCAACTATGGCACCGTGGGGGCACTGCTCGCTGCGGCCATCGTGGAGACCATCGCGCCGGCAGCTGCAGATGGCTCGGACAAGGAGATGCCAGCTATGGTTTGTGTGAATACTCTTTTCAGAACGGATCAATTACTCATTGGAAACGAAAACACAAGCATATTTTACCCTCTAGCGTGCCGAAAATTTGCAATGTCCAAAGGGAAGAGCAATTGTTCCAAGACGCGGCTGAAAACACCTTGCGTTAGCCGCTTGCACCAAGGCAAGCGTTAGACCAAACATTGAATCTAGTAGAAGCGCACGTTTGCATGACATGGTGTGCGTAGGTGCACCATACGCTGCTTAAATAGCCAGCAGCCTCGTGTGACTTTGGCACAATCGCACATATTCGCCATGGCGAATTGTGAACACAAACTATGTTCGCTCGCCAGTACAGTCATGGACTGAAGTTTGTGGGATGTGGGTTTTGTTTCGGCGTCCAACAATGAACACGCGGCTTGGAAACAACAAGAAGAAGAGCGTTTATTCTAGATTGCTTGCTGGTATATATAGCCTACAAGCGGCTGCATTATAGCGGCCAGAATGCATGCACGACTGATACAATACATCTTCCTCGGTGCAATCTTTAATAGCCTGAGAGCACATTACGCGACAATTGTTAGAAATTCCGGTCGCAGTGAAGGTGATTGGGCTCTCACTTTCGTCGGGTGGATCGCCTTGACACAAATTGCGCGGGCTGTATTGTAGACAGCGACGTTTCCACGTTTGCCTGAAAAATGTCTTCGCTGGCAGAGTGATCTTCCGTTAAGTTTCTTCGAAATAGCTCACGTGTGGCTAGAAGATTAGAAGGTGTTGTCGGTTGCGTCGAAATACTTTGTTGTCCTCTGTAACGACCTTGGTGCCACGTGATAGGACCTTGGTGACTCGAACCTGGCAGTCCCATCCATTCCCTCGTACTCTTACAATTGCAACATTTTTTTGAGTTCGGGCAGATTTTTCCCTTTGGAGGGCCTATGCTGGGCGTAGTTGGCGCCGGGACCTCTGTTGACTGGAGCATAACACGAAGTCTGGTAGCCGGGTGCGTAACTTTCTACCTTGAAGAAGCTCTCCAGGGCACCGGCCTTCGGCTAGTGGAGCCGAGCGATAACCGAGAAGGCCCAACCAGAAGTCCTCGTTGAGCTCGCCAGTCTTCCTCATTTATTTGACAATTTGGACTCCCTTCTCGGCGAGGCTGTTTGACCATGGGAATCGCGAACTGGACGTCACATGCTTGAAGTCGTATCTAGAGACGAACAAAGCAAATTCATGTGATGAAAACTGAGGATTGTGTTGGTGCAGACATCCAGCGGAATTTCATACCGTGCAAAATTGAGCTAAGCTTAGCAATGACAGTGCATGCCGTTGTGCCGATAAGCTTTTCGACTTCAGGGAAATTTGAAAACGCATCGAACACGTACAGGTAGGAGTTTCCGCCTTACATAACGATGTACGCGACCCACTTTGTATCAGGCATGGTTTGGGATCGGCCTAAGCATCACTGGTTCGGGTTTTTGTTTGTATGCGTATTTTTGACAAACAGAACAGGTCTTCACCATGATTTCAATGTCGGTATTTAGTCTCAGCCAGAATACCAAGCGACGGGCTCTCGATTTGCACTTATTTATGCCTAAGTGAGCTTTATGAAAGCGACCCAGTATTTCAGCTCTCATGTTCTTCGGAATGACAACCTTTGTCCCCTTCATAATAAACCCTTAACTTCTGATAACTCAGGACTAAAATATTTCATCCATCTTTAAATTTCTTCTCCATTCCTTAGTTGCCGCAACACTGTCTGCAAGTCTGGCTTGGAGGCTGTCGCTTCTACCAGTCGATCAAACATTTCCTTGCTTACCAGCTCTGAAGTCACGCTCACTGCATGAACGTCGACGTCATCAGTAAAGTCATCACGAAGGCTTGGAACGGCTGGCGACGATCTTGAAAGCATGTCAGCCAGGAACAGCCATTTGCCTGGGACAAAGTGAAGAACATAATCGTATCTCGGCAAGCGCAGGAAAAATCGTTGCAATATCGGTGGCGTATCATCAATGGCTTTAGAAGCAACTGCTATCAACGGTCTGCGGTCTGTTTCGATGGCGAACTTGCGGCCGTAAACGAAATGAAAAAAAGTTTTCACAGCCCAAAGTAATCACCATTGCTTCTTTCTCGATTTGCTTCCGTCATTGTGCGTGATGCATAGGCGACCGGGTAGCCAACTACCACCGTAGTTCTGCAGATTCAATATTTCGAAACATCAGCAACGACCTTGGTCTCTTTAGCAGGATCAAAAATGGCTAGCAAAGGCGGACCGCTCAATGCGTCACAGACAGCTTGCCATTCTTTGCAGTGGTTTTCAGACCATTCAAAAAGGGCGTCTTTTTTAATAAGGCTTCGCAGAAACGTCTTTTCCGCTAGATGTGGTATAGATCTCCCGAAGTAGCTAGTTCTCTACCCCAAGCATTCTGTGAACGCCGGCTTTGTCTTTTGAGATGAGGCAAATTCACCTAATCGTGCGGTCAGTGCGGGGTTAGGTCTTATTTCGTCTTTGTTTATGACATCACCCAAAAAGTTAAGTTCTGTGACACCGATTTTGCATTTCGTCGCATTGAGCATCAGGCCGGCCTTTTTGGCTAGTTGCAAGGTTGTGCGGAGATGAGTATCGTGCTCTTCCCTCGTGCTCCCCCATATAAATATGTCATCGACATAGATTTGGACCCCTGGAGCCTGGTGGAATATTTCATTCATAGTTATCTGGAAAACTTCAGGCGCCGAAAAAATACCGAAGGGAAGTCGCAAGAAACGGTAGCGCCCAAAGGGTGTTCGGATTGTGCATACCTTTGGTGTAGCTTCATCTAAGGGAATTTGGTTACGAGTGTGCGTCGATGCGGGAAAAAAAGGCGGCCCCGGCAAGCTTAGCCTCAATGACATCTCGTTTAGACATTTGATAATGTTCTCGTTTTAGGCAGTCGTTAATTCGCCCGGGGTCAATATATATGCGTAGTTTCCCATCATCTTTTCTTGCTGCAATAAACGGACTCACCCAATCAGTGGGTTTGCTGACTTTGGCCACGATGCCAGCCCGCTCCATCCGATCCAGCTCTTCTCGCAGGGACTCGAGCAACGCCAAGGGAACCCGCCGTACCGGCCAGACTAACGATGTTGCATCCTCGCGCAGAACCATGTGGTAAGGGCGTGCTAGGCAGCCGATGCCCTGAAACAACTCGGGAAATTCTTTAACCACTTTATCAGTGCTGTTCGTGTGCACAGTGTTCACAGAACGCGACAACAGTCCTAACGCTTCCCTTGCAGACAGTCCCAATATGGCCTGGTTGCTCTTTTTTACAACGAAGAAATCGAAGTATACCTACTTTGGTCGTTTACAACCCACTTGGAGCGTAGCCACACCGATGGGCTTTATAGCGGCACCGGTCTATGAGCGGAGGGGCTTGCTCTTAAACAAGAGTTCGCTTTGAGCCTTTGAAAAACGAAGTAAGGCAATAAATTCGCTTGCGAGCCTGCGTCTACTTTCAGAGACAATACTCGGGAAGCCACTCTCACGTGAATGACCCAATAAGCTCTTTTGCCTAAGCTGACGTCGAGTGTTTCAAACCCTTCCTGCTCGCCGCGCACTTCGCTTACTTGAGACACGTTTTTGCAACAGGCCGAAAAGTGGTTAGCGCCACTGCACGGAAGCATGTTTTGCCGAACGCTGGGAATCTGCTGCGTTCGTGGAAGCGGTTGCATTTAAAGCATTTGAACTGCCGGCGTGTTTTTATCCGAGCAACTTCCTTCCTGTTCTCGTTGAGCCTCATCCTGCCCTGAACATTCTGCCCACTGTTCACAGGCTGCACAGTTGCCTTGCTGGCGCGTTTCGATTCGTACTACTTGCTTCTCCGCTTGAACCCATGTATTGTTTTGTTCGGCGCATACCTGTTTAGCCTTGCAAATTTCCTCCGCCCTCAGTAAAGTAATGTCCTTAACTTTTAGCATCTTTCCGCGCAATTTCGGATTTTTTGTGCCAAAGACAACCTGGACTCTGACCATAGAGTCACTCAAGGTTCCAAAATGGCAGCTTCGTGCAAGTCTCTTCAAGTCCCTTGAAAAGCGTTCGAAGGGTTCGCCCTCAGCTTGAGTTCTTAAACAGAAGACATACCGCTCGTACACTTCGTTTTGCTACTCTTTGTAGTATTCTCCGAACTTCTTTGCAACAGGTCGATAATATTCTCCGATTTCATTCTCCGAAAACAAAAGTTGTTGAATACCTCTAGGGCGTCTTCCCCGGCTACGGTGAGCAGCAGTGCGGTTTTGGCTCCTTCCATCCCTGGTTCTTTCGTTGATTCCGTGGCCTACAGGAACAGCTCGAACCGCTGCTTGAAGAGGTTCCAGTTCTTCGCAGTGCTACCGGACAGCACCAGCGGCTGCGGTGGCCTCACTAAATCTATCGTGCAGTGCACAGTGACACTGCTTCGATCAGCGCGTTACTGCATACGTGAACGCTATCCCTCTTCCGACACCATGTTGCTGCGTCCAACAATTAACACGCGGAATGGAAGCGAGAAGAAGAAGAGCGTTTATTCGAGATTTCTTGCTGGTATATATAGCCTACAAGCAGCTGCATGATAACGGCTAGAGCGCATGCGCTACTGATACAATAGAGGTTCGTCGGGAAAATACATTTGCTATGCGAACGATCAAAGGACGTCGACAAGAGGCATTGGACTACAAAGAAAGTGTGCTTTATTTCCTATTTAATTATTGGGGACACTTATGCTCCGCCTTTATGGGTATCGCTCGGAAGCGATGGTACTACTCGAGCTTTAACCAAGTCGTGCCATTGCTTGTTTTTGAAAATCGCACTTCCTTGCCGATAATTGGTTTTCTTGAGGCCCATGATGTGTTTTGCAACCATTTCATTTTTATTAAGGGTCGCGGTACGCCGAAAGTGCTCCAACTCTCATATATTCTGAACAAATACAGTGTCGCGAATGAATTAGCTTCAGTATTTTTGGATGTTTCCTGATCGTTGGATTCGTTATATGAGGTGCTGTCTGAAGAACTTCACAATTATGCTTTGAATGGCTCATCTTTTATTTTTAAGTTTTACAAGGTAAATAGAAAAAGTGATTGAAAACTAAAATCTGGTGTTTTACTAGCCCCGAATTATTTTACCTATATATGTGAAAGAAAGTCAAGTGAAAGATATTTGGTTTCCTAACAAACAAACCTGGGCAGGGGAGGCAAAAGTGCATTTGACTAAGGCCTGTCTCCTGAAAGCATAACAAAAATAACTGCGACACTAGAAATGTTCGCACAAAAAAAAATTCAGTATGTATGATTTGCAAAAAGATCTAGAAAGTGGCACACAGCGCTACAGAAAAATATTTTTTTTGTAAGACAGTCAGTTCAGTTCAGGTCAGTCGCTCAGTCGTTTCCGACTCTTCGTGACCTTATGGATCATATCACGCCAGGCTTTCCGGTCTCTCACTATCTTCATTAACATCACTTAATTTCACCTGCAGAGCCTCGAGAATGCCATCTAACCATCGCGTTCGCTGCCTACTCCTTCTCCGGGGACCCTCAACCTTTCCCAACATCAAATCTTTTTCCAGCGACTTCTCTCTTTTCATCAGACTTTAGAATTTGGCCCTCCAATGAGCAGTCAGGGCTTATGGTCGACAATATATCGACTGATTTGATCTTCTGGGGCTTTGCTATTAGCTCCCAAAACAAAATTGAGCATGGGCAAAAAATGGACTGCGAAGGATCGCGGCTAGTATTCACAACGCCGGCGAAAGCAGCGAGAAAAAAAAGCACAGAAAAATAGACATTCAGCAAAACTTACAAAGGAAGAACATAGTGCAGTTGAATAGATTACCGAACCAGCAATGCATGAGCCCCCTTGTTAAATGATCAGTTACTAGTAGTGGATTGTATCGGTGTAAGTGTATCAGAAGTATTTAAAGTCCGTGGTATTTGGCAAACCATTTTATGAACGGTGCAATTCGTACGGCTTCGTCTAACTGCAAAGAGCGGGTGGCGTATGTTGTAAGCTTTATTGGTTATTATGTATTACTTTGTGAAGGTTTACTTGTCACGGTAAGGTAAATTATGTAAGCGCACTACTAACTTTTTCGTACATATTTTCTCGACTGTCAATACTTTGTGTTCAATGAAAAATCGGCACATTCTCTTAGCGAATGATAAGTTTCCAACCGCTCGAATGGCTTGTATTTCCAAAGAAAAACGTTTGTTGTTATCGGTAGTTGTTGTGGCTGTACACCACACCAGAAAGCAGTGGTGTAATCTGTAACCAGTCCTGTAACCTTTGCCGTGCATTCCAATGGGCCGGTGAAACGAATTTGGGTGCTAGACAGAGGCTATGCGACGGCATACATTCAGCACGACTACATGAAAGTCATAAAATAGTATGCTATCTCAGGCGACTAATAATGCGCTTGTAAGTTTTAATTATACATGACTTGTGCAGTCTTCTCAATAAAATGTTTTATAAATACATCTAGAAATGTAATTTTCATATGCTCTCAGTCGTGATCTCCGTACTCATGATCGCTTTGTATTACCTAGAGTACACGCTAGTTATGGAATACGCCTTCACATATATTTTGTGTCAAGAGTTCTTAAACAAACAAGAAAAAAACTTTTTTCACACTGCAAACTGAAACCAGGTCATTACCTTACGTTGCTAATCATGGTGCACTGTGTGATATGTGTTTTTCCTAAGATGTTTTCTTTTCGAATGTCTGTTTTCTTTTTGCATGTCTGTTTTTGCAACCGTGTATACCAGGTGTGTTATATGCTGCTGGGTGCTGCTTATCAAGCTTTCCGTACCTTCGGCAGACCTGCATTCGTATTCCGTACTATAAATAAACATTGTTATAATATCAAACAATAATCGCTGGATTGGCAATTTAGTCCGATTTCAACTCATACGAAGGCACCTCTAACCTTATGGCCGCTTGGAAGACATGATGGACCTACTCAATTTGTTAGAACAGTCTGAACGTTGACGGCGTTCATAATTTGTCCAGTTTGAGTGTGGAACGTACGTCTGTAGAGCTCCAAAAACGGGGATAACAAGAGAGGACTAACATTATCATTCGAACCGCGTGCTCGGGAAGTTAGCGAAAACGCCACAACTTTTATGCGGTAGGAATTGTGCGCGGTACGGTGCGTGAACTTACATCGACCATACTATGCATACTGCTGTCAATATTAGCTTCGATTTTTCGATAACGATTCTGTTATTCGTACTGCAATTGATAGTAGCAATGAGTATATGCCATGCTGGCGTGGAAAGAATATTTAGGTGTCTAGCGGTGGGTTTTGACATTTTGTCCTTTCTTCTCTTCTGGCTGCGCTAATAACAGCGAATTTAACTGTAGGCGTAAGACACCCCCTGATCGAGCGAACCTTTATGCATTTTATTCCCCTTTGCTCTAAGAGCCTCGCTTCCAGAACACGCGCGAAAAGTCATTACTTCTCCTATCTCTCCTTAATCATGTATTGATTACATAGGTATTTTTTACCGCCCTTTAATTGACTCTAGCCCCAATACGGCTGGTGGACACCGGAGGCGCTACACAAGTACAATGAGAGCAGCCGCTGCCTGAAGCGCCTCTACTGGCGGCTTGGACTGCACGCCGAGGTGGCCGGCAACGAGGAGGAACAGCGCCGTGCTATGTTCCTGGGGGCGCACGGCCTACGACTGGCCTACGACAGTCTGGCGGACAACTTCCGGCGCACTACTGGCAGCCCGGACGTCTTAGGCGAATTGTGGCTAAGTGCGCAGGTTATATTTTTCGCGCGTTTTTGCCTGCTTTGGTGCAACACTGACCAACGGCCCAACCCGCTATCCCCACGCGGAAACTGTCTGCTGCCGCTGCACAATATGCCCGAGTTTGACGCAGCATTTCAATGCGCCGAACGGACCGAATTTGTCACGGACAACTGTGCACTTTAATGAAATGATGGTGACGGATGGCTTCGCCTGTTATACCAAGAGCACTTTTTAGTGTAGGGGTACCTTATCATTTGCGCATATAACCTTGTGGGACGCTTGTTACCTTACCGAGTGGTTAATGAAAACTGAGAAGAGCGCAAGTTAAACTCGCGACAACCTCGCTTAAGGTATACTTTGATATCTGTGCATTTGTTTTTTTTTTTCAAGGCTACTATGTGTTGCGGCGATGGCATAGCGCGGAGACTTTGGCTTTGATTATGCGAAGACGGCAAGAGCGACTTAGCTCCTTTGTCAGTACACCCACTGGTTTCTCTGGCTTCTCCGCCAGATTCAAAGGAAAAGCTTTTTGTTTTTTCCTTCCTCTTTATACTGGTATTGAGGCATTTATTTAAAGACATTTGAATGAAGCGACCAGATTTGTAGCAGCCAGGGCACAAAAAGCCAATTTTTGTACTCTAAGGTACTCATTGCGTATTGTTGCATGTGACGTGTTGTGAGAGACATTGTCGGTAGGACTCTGCAAGCCGTCTTCTTTAAGCAACTGTGTGTTGTTGTGTCATAGTGAATTTGCATTAGTTTATATTGTGACTTTTAATATATTTATTTTGTAACAGCTCAGAGCTAGCAGAGTAAAGAATCGGGAGAAATAGCCAGATATTGCTGTTCGATAACTTATCCGGTGGCTAGCACAGTCAAGCACCTGTTGATACCCGTTCACGCGGTTAAATGACCGTTGTAATTTGACAACTCCATGCCCGTTCCACTATGTGTTGAAGCCAATCGTTCATGGCAGCATAGTACGTGGTGCCTCCGCTAGAGGTCCCCAACCGTCATGCTTCTATCGGCACTGTGACATCGCACAGCTCGCACAGACGATCTTATCGTCGTTGCCTTGAGGATCCCGTTTCAACCAAAAGCTACTGGTGGGAAGAAATTACTAATGAAACAGATGCCGGAAGAAACAAGTTTTCAGGTTATGAAAAGCAGCTATGGGTCACATTGACAGCTATATACAGCTGTGTCTTTCGTCGTCTGCATCGTCGGCTCGTCTGATTTTTCGGCAGAAGGCTAACCAACGTTGCGCGAAGCGAACAGTTTGACAGAAAACATAAATAATAAATGAAAAGGCACTGTGACCAAGATATAGTGCTTTGCTTTAAACGTCAGTTATTTGCCCGTTAAGGGTTATTTTATACATGAGCCATATCATTATTGACGCAGCGAAATTAACCCATTTTCAACATTAGTCACCACGTACTTATCAAACCATCACCAAATACCAATGATTTGGTGCATGTTTTGCCTAGTTCTAAAAAAAAAAGCTAGCTCTTCCTTTCAAGATTAAAACGGAAGGTCTTTTTAAGATTACTTCCTTAGGTGGAAATAGCTTTTTTCGGTTTGCGCGCGCGCACGCTCGTGCGCACGCTCGTGCGCCTGTGATACAAGGTGCGACTGTTTTATTTCCGGCGTAAATATGCGGTTCAGTGGAAAGAGAAAGGCCGATATCTTTAAAGGTACCGCTGTGCACCGCTATTGACCCGTACGATTACGACGAATTTGATGTGATGCGTGTTTGCCGCATACTCCTGAATGGGTTGCACAGCAGCTCATGATTTTGACTGCTACGAAACCATTCCGCTCTCCGCCTTATGGTCATCTCGGCAGTTTCCTCACGAAGGTTTGTACCTACTTTGGATCAAAAGCCATACGAGCACCGTTCTGTTCTCCGGGCCCTTTTTTAAGTGATTAGTACACCTGAACACAGCACAGTACACTGTGCAGCGCCACTTAGAGACGCGGCATGAATTACTAATTAGGTTGAAGGTCGCACCACCTTTTCGAAGGTCAAGCGGCCGCATGTTTTGGGAAAAAGAAGGCAGAGTATATTTACAGCCACACGTTGTTCTGTGGCTCCTTGAAGGTGAATTTTCAGCCCACACTAGCATCAATTGTGCGTTAGTTTATAGGAAAAGAAAGACAGCATGCCATATTTTTCTTTGTGGACGTATGTTGTTGTTGCTGTTCTCTAGTTTGGTGGCACATACCCACGCAGGAAGATCGGCCAAGAATTGGGGTGCAGATATATTAGATTTTGAGATGTATAATTACATCGCAAAAATATGAAAAACCAAAATAAAAAGATAATAACGCACGCAGTAGGAGAACACTGAGATTTGTATTTACATTATAAAAAAATCAAAGCATATTAACAAGGCAGACGTTTTGATTCTATTAATAAGTTTTGAATGGCATTAAAAACAGCCCTGTGGTTGTACCCAAGCTTAGCGGCACCGCACGAGAATAAATTCTGGCTGCTCAAAATTACACCCAGCCGCTGCAACGGCTTCTCCAAATACAGATTTCTCATCATGGCAAAACGGAAGCAAAATAGCAAGAAGTGTCTCCTTGAACCAACATTTTGATTCATGGCCCCTGTTTGCAAGCTTTTCACCCCAGAAGAGCCCAGCACCAGGCCGAGGGAAATCTTGTGCCCATTGGAAACAGGTGGGTACCCGGCGCACCGGGGATCGAACCCGTTACCTCCCGAATGCGAGGCGGATGCTCTACTTCAAGGCCACTGGTTCCCCGCAGATTGCGCAGACGGGAGTAAGCGCCAAACCAGACCTGTGCATATAGAAATTTAGGGGCGGAATACGACAGCGTAGCCTAGTTAGAGAGACCTCAGTCTGCCTCGATTGACATGATTTCCTACTCCAGGAATACTTGAGATGCAGGTAGTCGTCCGAAGATAAAACAGATTCAGACTACGTGCTTATCCGCGCTGCTGTTATGTACGCTGTTGCCGGGAGGATAGGAAGCACAGGGTCATTCAGAGATTCTTCAGCTAGTCCGTGAGTAACCTCATTGACTGCCGCATTACTGTGTCCTGGTACCCACACTATATGTATGAGGCTGAAATGTGAGGGGAGCAATGAAAGAAAAGTGTTGGCGAGTCCATATTCGAAAAAAGCGACAAGCACAAGGAATAATATCTATAATTACAGCCACTGTTGAGTATGGTGGGTCTAGTTTGCGCAGAGCAAGCACCATCGCCAGCAACTCCGCCTGGAAAATTGGGGAAAATCCGGAAGACGCATTGAAAAAGCACAGTCTAGAGGCGGACAGTATATTCCAACGCCTAATTCAGAGGCATCAGTTGCTCTTGTAGTCGACACAGTCGTCAAAAACAAAACAACGGAACAGATTTATTGTCCCTTCGTATATAACACTCGCTCGCACGGCGTACAGAACACACACTGCTCGAAAAGGGTCCGTTTCGGTGACGGCACGGTCCACTCGGTCCCTCTCAGCAAACCCTCTCCCACCAGATGTCCGGGGTCGGAATGGCCGAGTAACCCGAAAGCTACTTCGCAGCGCGGAGCAGAGCAGCCCCCGTCGAGTCCGAGGCGGGACCCCGGAGAGGGTCTGCGTGGCGTCGTCGAAAGTGCGTGGCGTCGTCGACAACACTATCATCATACTAATTGGAAGACTTTGTAAATGATATTCTAATAAACTATTTAAAATTCGAGGTGATAAGTGTTTTGAATTTTTTGGGAAAATGTCATCATAGACAATTTGAACTGAAGATCCACGTACTTTTGTTAGAAGGATGTTAGAAAGGACTACGTTCAAATGTTGTAACAGATTTTGCACTATGGTATTACCTGCGGGGTATGAAACTGAGGCCATTTGACTCCAAAAAAGGAGGCATTCACGCAACAAAAAATTAATAGGGAGCGAGCGATGCATTTGTGATTCTTGTACTCTTAGATAGTCTGGACAGTCAAGAATTGTAATCTAGCTAACAACGATGGTATTCGGGCTTCAAGGTATATTACATTGTTAGCCACAAATGTAGAGAGCCCAATACATAATCTAAGCGCTTCCCGCTCTAAAACAACAAGCGGGCGAATTTTGTTAGTAGGTGAAGAAGAAAACACATATCCAAATTCTATAATTGGTCAGACATACATAACATTAATCATTAAAAAAAGCATCTCGCCGCATTCGAAACCTTGGATTGCTTAACTTGCGCAACATACCCACAGCACGAGCCCCTTTCGTTGCAACATGCTCAGTGTGATCCCGCTATGTCAGATGATAATCGTAAATGACCCCTAGATACTTTAAAAGCTTAACTTGAGGTATTATTTCATGCTGAAATTTGAAAGATTTACCGGATTCTTAATTTGAAAACAATGAAAGCGTATTGTTTTACGTTTAATATAAATCTTAAGTCACATAACCAATTCTGGAGGAAGCATAGGTACGATTGAAGTCGCCCATCGAGGGTTTGAGTCTCGGGTGCAACTGTAGAAAACGCAATGTCGTCCGGATAGACATACGTGCGAACTTCTTGAGTGGGAATAGAGCTGAATAAAATGTTAGAGCTCGGGCGAGAGAACTGCCCCTCGAGGAACCCCTCCGATTTGTTATCTGCCAGAATGTACAGCATTCAATTAAGAATAAAAGTGTGTGTTTTGTAGGAATGCTGATATCCACACAATTAAATATTGTAAAACTTGCAGAGTTTGTAATATTTGCAGTAACATTCCGTGCTCTACACATCACGCGCTTTTGCTATATCGAGAGTCACCAATGCAGCATGCATTTACTGGCGCCACGCAAGAACTCGACTCTCAAGGTCGGTATGCGCGTTCCATATTGAACATTTTGTGCGAAAACCGATTTGACAGGGACTAAGAATATGTTCTTGTTCCACAAACTCTGTAACCCATTGGAGTACGACGCTTTCAAATAATTTTACCAAATTTGATGTTAATGATGTTGGTCTGATATTGTTTAAGGTATAGCCATCACCATTATGTTTCAGTAAAGGTATCACTTTAGTTAGGGTCCAATCACCAGGTATCCAAGAATGATTATTGAATAATTTAACAACTCTAATAAGGAATTTGGAGACACCATAAAGGGGATCTTTAACATTTTTGATGTTACTCCATCAGGGCCAGGAGCAGCAGCTGGCAATGTCATTACCATCGAACAAAGCTCAGAAATTGTAATTTTGGGGACTTCCTTAACCGTATCTACTGGGCCTACAAACAGAGGATATGGCTAGGGTTGACAAAAAACGTTTTTCCAAACCTTTAGTAGTTATTTCTACTGTTTTGAGAGCTTGTTTAGGGATCGAAACACATGAGGGTAAATTATCTGAGGCAGGAATCTTTCGTGAATTTAAAAACCCGAAAAGTGCAAGTCGGTTATTAGATTAGTGAAAGGTAATTGAAATACTCATTATCATAATCATCTTTCGCTTTTGGTACTGTGCATTTAAATATAGCTGCAAATAATTTATAATCCTGCCAATGTTTGGGGCGCTGGTTGTGAAGGAGCCTCTTCCGTGCGGTCTTTCACCCCCTATAATCACGCGAACAATCTGTATTCCACCATCTTGTAGTTGTATTGCCTACGCACTAAGAATTCGCACTTCTTACGACAGGATGCAATAGCCTGGCATATTCGATGTGATTTTAGCCATTCCGGAGCATTAACCACTGACTCAAGAGAACTTAAGGATGACTGAAATTGGTTATAAATAACATATGACCTCAACTGAGATGTCGACGAAGTTAAGCTGCAGTTAACATCAAAAACAATAAGCATATGGTCGCTAGAGGTGACACCATCAACTGTCGATCAGTTGGGAATAGAAACACTAGGACTGGAGACAGGTAAATATATCACGGATTGACTGTCGACACGTGTGAAAGTAAGTAAACCAGAATTCATGCAATAAAGGGTATTATTTGAAAGCCAGCACAGGCGTTTGCGCAAGGATCCGTCTTATAACCCCACGAAACATGATGCGAATTAAAATCTCCAGCCTAAATAGCTGAATTTTGAGAATTAACTATTAAGTTGCGATCTAGTGTTCTGAACACCATGAGGGAAATAAACATTCGCTAATTTAAACGGACTGAACCCTGTAATTTTAAGATCTAAAGCCAATAATTCAGAATCTAAAAAAAATATTGAAAAATAATAATAGCCCTATGACAAAATTTTGAAGAAACTAGAATTAGTAACCAACCATCTCTTTACTGTTGATCTTGATGGAATGATTGATAATTTTGTAAGTTGAAATGTTTTTCAGATGTAAGCCAAGTTTCCTGCAAAACAATTATGACTGGATTCTGTTTTAAAGAAATATAAACTAAATATGTAGCAGCTGAAAGAAGCGATCTACAGTTCCACTCAAGAACTTTTAACGCTGCTATGGTTGAGTAATCCGGGCCGCAGCAACAGCCTGCCCCAAAAGGGTATCCTTTCGTTTAGAGCCTAGCTGTTGCTTTTTTTATTTTGGCTGAGGAAGAGGAGATGACGGGTTAGACATCAGGGATCCACTGCGTTTTAGGATTCGCGTATCTGTCTCATCCATCTCTGCATCATGAGCCTCGTGTAGCATGTCAGAGGTTTGCATAGGAGATGCAGGAAGAGATTCATCTTGTGTGCATCACATTGTAGGTAAGGAGTGCAGCGCAGTAATGAAGGCCCAGGTGTCAAGGAAGAATTAACCCGTAGCAGTTTGCACAGCCTGACTAATCTGGACTGACAAAACGCTGGATACGCACTCTGTGACAGTTTTCACAATCCTATCAACCATTTTGGCCATGATCGCTTCCACAGCAGCTACTACGGCTTTAAACAGTGAGGAATCTAAAGCGCCTCCAGAACGAGCTGACACACCTGCGTACCTGTGAGCTCTTTAATTTCTTGAATCGCCTCATGCCGCGAGCAACGTTTTCGGCCAGTAATCTCCAGAATTTGCATTTCATGCGCCCTAGAAGGACATCCCAAAAAATTTGCTGAGTGAATTCCACTGCAAAGGCAGCATTTGACGTTTTGATCTGAGCATAATTGGGCTTTATGGGCATCGCCGCATTTGCAACATCTCAAATTGGACATGCTACCACAAGCAGTATGGCCATAACGCCAGTAGTTGTCGCACTGCACAGGCTTTGATGGTAGGATATATACACGGAATATCAAAGACCACGCTTTAATCTCTGGTGGACAGACTATACCTGCAAAAGTAGCAATTACCAATTCTGTCGGCGCACGAACATTATTGGCCTCCCGGCTACAGCGATAGACAGCAACAACGCCTGCCGCGGAGAGAAGGTCAAGGGTTTCTTCTGGATGAATAAGGAATCCGCACCTTGGACTAGACCTTTTGTGCAGGCCAGGTGCGAAGGAATAAAACTGCTTAGCTGATGTGATGCAAATGTAAAACAGTTTAGAAGCTCCTTTACACATTGCAGGTCTGGTGAACGGCATATAATCCCGCAGCGACCAAATTGGCATACCTCAGCTATTCCTTCAAAGAAGGAAGCGGCTTCGTGCAGGGCAGCTAGGAAAGCCCGTGGGTTTTCCGGTGTCCGCAGAGATACTGCGGACACAGGAGCTCTGAAAAGCTTCCAAGGGCAGATCATTAGGCAGAAGGGAAGCCGATCAAGGAGTGCGCCCTTGGCTGGGGGACTGCGTCGGCATTACCCTAAAGTACCAATGTTACCGCGTACGTTAGCCAACTGAAAACAAAAGACGCATAGGCGCAATGGCGCTAGCCTGCTACCATATTTTGTATCTGTTGTAGGCCGTCATTGGAGGCGAAACGAAGAGGCGTCCGTGTACTGTACGATGTCAGCGCACGTTAAAGATCACCAGGTGGTCGAAATTACTCCATTGCTTTCCACTACGGCTCCTTTTTCGCTCATTCCACTTTCACTCCCACCTTCCTCCCTTCCCTTACGGGGCGATTGAGGTGTCCACAGAAAACAAGTGAGACAGTTACCGTGCCTTTCCCTTCCTATAAATAATCACCCGCCACCGCGCTTAGGTGATGGACGCGGCGGTTGTTGTTGTTGTTGTGGCTGTAGGAAGAAGGAAAGAAAATGCACGGGCCTGCTACTGGCTCTGTAGCTGAGCCACCTCCGCTGCCTCATGCGGACAGAAGAGAAAAATTGGCAGTGTCTTAGCTTGGTTAAGCCTGGTATGGCTATGCCTAAGTTCAGCTGGTGGTGTAACTGGTTGTGGTGCTTGTTATTATGCTTATGGCCATGCAGTGATTAACTCTGGCCACAGCATGTGGTTCAACTATTGTTTATTGCGGAGTGCTACCTGGTTATTCTATGTATAAGTAGTAGCGAGGCAAGGAGTGCTGTGGCTGCAACGATATACTTGGTTGTGGGTAATGTTAAGGCAGAATGTGAAACTGCCCCTCCGGTACCACGGCAGCAGAAATGAAAGCATCCCTGGAGAATGCATTGGTTCCACCTGCCGCTAGGCCACCTCCTATAGTATCCAACGTTGCACCCCCGGCGGTAGCTGCGGCTGCAGCCCCATAATTCTTCTTAGCCTTAAGAGCATGTGGCACAACTGCAGCTCCGCTGTTGGTAGCTACCGCCTCGCGAGCTGACAGCGCGAGTTGGGGCCCCTGTTTTTGCTGTATATGGGATGACGTCACTCCGGATGTACCGCCCCTCGTGGAAGGAGCGGGAGTTAGGCCGCGGTCAGTAGCTATCGCCTCGCGCGCCGACGGCACGAGTTGGGGCACCTGCTTGTGCGGCAGATAGGATGACGTCATGCCGGCTGTAGCGCTCCTCGTGGAAGGAGCGGGAGTTAGGCCGCGGTCAGTAGCTACCGCCTCGCGCGCCGACGGAACAAGTTCGGGCCCCTGTTTTTGCGGCAGATGGGATGACGCCACTGCGGCTGTAGCGCTCCCTCACGGAGGGAGCGGGAGTTCGGCCAGGGCAGGTAGCTAACGCATCGCGAGCCGACGGCGCGAGTTGGGGCCCCTCTGGATCTGACTCCTGCGAAACTTGCGCATCTGCATCCGTGAAGGCAGCGCGATCCTGGAGACACCGATCATATCCAGGTACGCTCAATTTTCGGCCATTTAGAGCAAATCTGCGCATAACCACGTAGCGGATGAGCTAAGCCTAACGGCTGCGGCTCCCCCGCCGCTGGTTGCGAAGACGCCCGCTGGCCACCCAATCAACATGGCTCAGCACGAACAACGCGGCTACGACCCCACGACTCTGTCGTGGTCGTCTGTCCCTATAAGCCAGCCAGAGGACGGCCAATCCACCATTTCGGCGGAACAAGCTGCCCTTTTTCAAGTCGTCGAGAACCGGCGACTTCGCCGGCAAAACGCACGAGGAGCGGCCAAGTCAAAGACTCCTCTGAACAATGCAGACACGGGAGACGCTCGCGCTCCGTCTTCGAAAACTCAACAAAATTCATCCCCACTCTCCAAGTGGACGCCGAAACCAACCGTCAGGATGAATTCTGACGACTACGTGATCGTGATCAAGCCAAGTACTACGGTCGACCTCAAGGCAGCGTTTCAACAGGGGGAGCTCGGCGCTGCCATTTCTCAATACATTGGTAGGCAGCACATGAACGCCATCACAATTTCTCCCAATTGGGAACAAAACATCATCGTCTGTGGCACGCAGAAAGCAGAGGTAGTTCAGAAGCTGCTCACGGACTTCAAAGTTAACACCAGCAAAGGACCGCTTCCGCTTCACGGACACCTCAAGCTCACCGGTGATGTGTGTCGCGGAGTGATTACTGTGCACAACCTAGAAACCAGTGACTCTTTGAAACATAGTGTGCAGTGGCGTGGTGGAGAACTCGTCCATGTGCGCAAGCTGGGGAACTCCAACGTTGCTGTGCTCACTTTCGCGGGACGTAACGTTCCGCGGCACGTACACTACAACGCAGAACTGACTCCAGTAAGGGGTTACAAGAAGACTGTGCCAGCGTGCTACCGTTGTGGCACCCTGGGTCACCGGGCGGACAATTGTCCCACTCCAGTGAATGAAAGATGCGGACTTTGTGGCCAAAACGTTGGGGCTGGTACTGAGGGGATGGCCCCCCACGAATGCAATCCAGTGTGTATAATCTGCGGGGGGCCGCACCTCACCAGCTCCCGCGAATGCACGGGGAAATTCATCAGGCCTCAACAGCCAAGGCCCAAGACATCGGGCCCCCCCGCCAAACAGAAACGCCAACAGGAGACGCAAAACCGCGGCGGAACGCCACCAAATACCAAGACAGCGGGATCAACTGGATCAACGCCACCACCCGGAGACGCGGAGTTCCCAGCTCTAAAGCCTCCTCCTGGCGGCGCCGCCTGCAAACAATCCAAGGTAGGCAGCTGGGCAAGGGTCGCCTCCTCTTCTTCTTCTTCCCCTCCCCCCCTCACCAGCACCGCCGAGACGCAGGAACTTAAACGCGAGCTCGCCCTTTTGCGAGCTCAAAACGAAAAACTAGCCAGTGAGCTTAACTCGCTGAAAAATCAAATCACTACGCAACCCTCTTCTAGCGACGAGGAAGAAAACATAACAGACAGGGAGATTCCTAATAATATGGAGAGTCGCTTCGGAACCCTGGAGACTCGGGTCACCGCGATTGAAACGCAGTTGGCTGATCTTCCCAAAATTATCCATGACACAATCGCGCGTCAGCTGGACAATGTCATCACACAGGTGACACAAGCTGTAACTCACATTATCCAAAAATGGATACAGGAAAATCCTCGCGTTCTTAAACGCATGGGTGCAATGAGGGACGTTAACCGACCTTCAAAATTTAACAGAGTCATTCCCGATGAGTCTGACCTTTCTGAAGACTCCTGCATGTCTGCGCCGGGCACTAGCGGACTGGGAGGTCTTAACAACGTAATCCCGCCCTCCGTATCCGAACATGGCCCCCAGCCCTAAGTCGAGAGCCAGAACAACTCAGCCGCTTACACTAACGCAGTGGAATTGCAGAGGTCTCAAGAACAGCAAGAAGCGGGATGAACTCCGCCTCTATCTTGAGACCTCTGAATTCCTCGTTGCCGCGGTTGCCCTTCAGGAACCCGGCGCAGGCGTCAAGCTCACAAACTACACTACATTTCAACACAACCCGCAGACATGTATACTTGTTCACAAGCAATATACTGCACAGGAAGTCACACTCCCCACAACACCACCGTTCGCGTACACGATGGTGTCAGTACTGCCCCTAAGGCGGTCTGACCCACCTGTACACATTCTAAACATTTATTGTCCCCCGAAACTTAAAAATGTTACGTTAAGCGAAATTTTCACGCAAGCTATGCAGGTAGCGGGAAAGGACCCACTTCTGATTGTCGGTGATTTTAATGCTCACAGCAGGCTCTGGGGGTATCCCCGGGAGAACACACGTGGGAGGAAGCTTGCGGAACTTCTCTCTACACTCGGACTCACCCTCCACACCGACCCCACCAACCCAACACGTGTAGGAAATTCGATTCAACGCGACACTTGCCCGGACCTCACATTTACACGCAACATACGCCATGCCGACTGGCTGAACACAGAGGAAACTCTTGGTAGTGATCACTGTATAATCTACACAACCATCTACACGCGTCCACTGAAACGCCCACAAACACAAGCTTGTGTCCCGAACTGGACAAAATTCCGCACCTCTCTGTCTATCGTAGACCCCCTCCAGTCGGGATATGACACCTGGTACAAATCACTCACGTCTGCACTGAAACAACACGAAAGGCAGATACAGCTCACGGAAACGCAAACGGACGTAGACAACCACCTCCTACATCTTTGGGAGGCCCGCCGCAGCCTCACCAAAAGATGGAAAAAACAGAAACATAACAAACGCCTTAAAAAACGCATCCTCGAACTCACACATCAAGCCGCGGAATATGCTGCTCAGCTAGCCGACACTAACTGGGTAGACAGGTGCAACACGGCTGCGCGCCAGATGTCTGGTCGTAATACGTGGCGCCTATTCCGCGCGCTCATCGATCCAACACAAACACGCACGGAAACCCAACGCCACTTACATAAAGTCATGCACAACTTTACAGGAACGACAACACAGCTAGCGCACACACTCAGGGATCGATACCTGTGCACCACCAAGGACCCCCGGGCGGTCGCCTACTCGTATGCAGGCAAAGAGAACACGGAGCTGGACACTCCGTTCCAGCTCCACGACCTCCGGGCGGCCTTAAGCAAAATGAAACGCGGCACTGCACCCGGGCGCGACAAGGTTACGGTCAAGCTTTTGGCCAACCTTTCCGATGCAGCATATGTTGTGCTTCTAAAATACATCAATAGTATTTGGGACGGAGACACTCCTCTCCCTCTCGATTGGAAGTCGGCTCTCGTCACCTTTATCCCGAAAACCGGCAAACCTATTGATGTGGAGAACCTTCGCCCCATCTCTCTCACGTCTTGTGTCGGCAAGCTGATGGAGACAATGGTGCGCGACAGACTCTCCGAATTTCTTGAAACACAGCACATTTTCGCGGACACCATGTTCGGTTTCCGCCCTCAAAAATCAGCACAGGATATACTCCTTCAGCTCCACCACGACATATTAGATCCTGTCGAATGCCCCCATAATGACAAGGTGGTCCTGGCCTTGGACCTTAAAGGCGCATTTGACAATGTGAAGCACGAAGTAATCCTCGATCACCTCAGTCACACCAACTGTGGTAACAAAACTTTCAATTACATAAAACAATTTCTTACATACCGCCAAGCCTACATACGCATACAAGATGCGGAACACGGGCCATACACCATCGGCTCGAGGGGAACACCTCAAGGCGCTGTCTTGTCTCCCCTCCTCTTCAATTTAGCCATGCTTCATCTTCCCTCCAAATTGGCTTCTCTTCCCGGGATACATCACGCACTTTACGCGGATGATATCACAATCTGGGCCACGCAAGGTAACCTGGGCCACATGGAGTCCTGCCTGCAGGCAGCGGCGACCGTAGTCGACGACTACGCGACCTACTGCGGACTCCAGTGCGCCCCAGCTAAATCTGAATTTGTGCACGTACGTCCATCCCCTCGAGACACAACTCAGCTTCGCATCAGTCTCCCCTCGGGACCGATCCGGGAGGCCAAAGAGATCCGCGTCCTTGGCCTCTTCATACACCATCAACGCAGAGTTGACACCACTCTGGCCAAACTTCGCATGGTGGGAGACCAGGTGGGTCGTATGGTCCGCCGGGTCTCCAACAAGCGGGGCGGATTACGAAGCAAGGATGCACTGCGGCTTGCCCATGCTTTTGTAACGAGCAGAATACTCTACTCGACACCCTACTTGTACCTGCGTAAACACGATGAGGATCAATTGGAGGCCATCCACCGGAAAGTCATCAAGCGGGCTCTCGACCTTCCGGTCAGCACGTCCAACCAGAGACTTCTGGCTCTGGGCGTGGTGAACACGTTCCGGGAGCTACGAGAAGCCCACTTACTAAGCCAATACACGCGTCTTACACAGACCACGTCCGGTCGCCGCCTCTTGGACCGGCTACACATCAAACACGATTACCACATTGAGGAAAGGGTGAGAGTGCCAGAACTCTGGAGACGCGCCCTCCGGGTCCGACCCCTTCCCCGCAACATGTCCAAAGAAGACCATAACGGTCGTCGCCAGGCGCGCGCGGAAGCGTTGGAGCGATACTATGGTCACCAGCAACACGTGTATTATGTGGATGTTGCCGGCCCTTACCATGGGGGGTGGTATACGGCTGCAGTCGTACACAACACAAACACGGTTAACGGGCTAACTTTCAAAGCCTACAGCACAACTCACGCGGAGGAGATTGCTATCGCTCTGGCTCTCAGTATTCCCAATTCGAAACACATCATCACCGACTCGCGAGGGGCCTGTCGGAATTATAGGCTGGGATGGGCTCCCCCGCTTGCCCGGCGTATATTGCAATCTAGCTGCCGATACATAGACCCAACTCCGCATAATCTTATTTGGGCACCCGGTCACCAGGGGCTCAGGGGAAACGAACAGGCCGATCAGGCCGCCCGCGCACTCTCTCCCCGGGCTATCTCCTTGTCCTTGGAAGCCTACTCCCAATCAGACAATCTGGCCCTTACATTCAAAGACATCACCGATTACTACAAGGAGGAGCACAGGCGCTACCCGGCCCCTTGTAAGGGACTGGATCGCGCTGACGAGCGCCTCCTCATCAAAATTTTTACCAATACAGTACTGTGCCCGGCGGTGCTTAAACATTTCAACCCGTCCTTTGATGGTGCGTGCCAGTACTGTGGGAAGGTGGCCGACACCTTTCACATGGTCTGGGCGTGCCAGTCAAACCCATCCATTCCCCCCAACCCCAATCCAACTAGAGAGGACTGGGAGGCGGCCCTGCTCGGCTGTCAAGAACTCAAGGCTCAAAAGGCCTTGGTTCAACGGACGCGGGCGGCGTTGCTGGCCAATGGGGCCCCGGAATAGGGGCTCCACCTAGTATTGTGAGGGGGAGACCGATACGTCTCTAACCCAAACACCTCTGTAATCATTTAATTGTTATTTATAAATGTTTTAACCACCACCACCACCTACCGTCCTCGCCCCGTAGGGCCAGGAACTGCCGCCCTCCAAAGGCGGTTGCGGCGCACGTCTTTCTCTCCTTCTCTTTCTTCCCCCCCCACCCCATCTCTACCTTCTCTCTTCTGTTCACGCGTTGTTGTTTGTGGCTGTAGGAAGAAGGAAAAGAAAATGCACGGGCCTGCTACTGGCTCTGTAGCTGAGCCACCTGCGCTAACACCTCCGCTGCCTGATTCATTTATTTTGATTTATTTATTTATAGAAAGGGAAAGGCGTGGTAACTGTCTCACTTGTTTTCTGTGGACACTGCAACCGCGCCGTAAGGGAAGGGAGGAAGGTGGGAGTGAAAGTGGAGGTCGTGCGGACAGAAGGGAAAATACAGAAGAAAAGAAAAAGAAGAAGGAGAGAAAGGCGCGCGCCGCAACAACAGCCATCGGCCACCACCGAAGCAGTGGAGGGTGGAATGTTGGCCTACAACAGATAAAATTCGGTATCTGGCTAGCCCTGCCGCAAGCGGCATTGACCTACCAACTGCCACCCTTCACCACTTCTTCCCTCTCTGTCCGTACGAGGCAGCGGAGTTGGCTCAGCTACAGAGCCAGTAGCAGTCCCGTGCATATTCATTTCCTTCTTCCTACAGCCACGACAGCTGCTGAGTAATTTCGACAACTCGGGGATCTTTGACATGCACTGACACCGCACAGCTGCTGTGCGATGTGAGTGGACGCAGCTTCTGGCGGTGAGGTTCAGACTTGGGCATGTGGTATATTATAGGTCATAATCTTAGAAATAAGCTCCACTTCCCACATACAGAGCAGAAGGTCAAATCAGGCTTGGGTATGGCCTCTAAAGGTAGGCGCTCCGCCGTTACAACTGTGAACTTCCCAGTCACATACGCCGAAGTGCGGACCATCCCTAAAAAAATTCTGGAGGGCACTTTGGACCAGTAAAGTGTGATGAGGCGAAAGTCAATATAGCGCGGTGGATCGTAGCCCTCTACTACGGCACCTTTCTCTCCCTCTCTGCTTTCACTCCCACCTTGCTCCTTTCCTTTATGGCATGGTGAATGCGTCCGCGGATAATTGTGACGATACTGCGCCTTTTCTACCCTGAAAATTATTTCAAACACCGCTGATGCCTACTGTACTAACGCCTCCTAAACATCTGGGTCTGCTTCTGTTTGCGGCAAATGAAAGGCGCTACACGGACGCCTGAATCTGACGCCCGGCGAGGTCAGCTTCGTATATGAATGAATCGCCTGGTGACATCATTACCTGTCGTGACGGTACATTGCACGCCTCTTGTCGAAGACAACCAGTATTTCATTGAAGGCATCAAAGTTCACCGGCCTTCTAGAACTCGTTTATCGGAAAGGAAAGGTGCAATATCTGTCACTCGCGAAATCCCCCTATCGTCCCTATGTTAGATAAGGGGAATTATGAACAGCGTTTCACCATCCAGGCCGTGGCGCAGTTGGTAAAGCACTCGCCTGGGGATCCAAGCGATGGAGGTTCGATTCCTGGTGGAAACAAGGTTTAATAATTTATTCTATCTCTCGCTCTTGAGAGCGTGGCACCCTCTGCCAAGGAGGATATTCCTCCTTGCCCTTTGCCAACAGCCTCTGGCCACAGATTCTGCTGACAACAATGAGAGCTTAAAGGTTGTGTCACGTGGCTTGCTCAGTGAGTCGTCAGGTGCACGGTTCTCGCTGCAGAGAGGAGTTGGAGGGCAGCGGTATCCGCGCGCTGGCGTTGTGAGCAGCATGAGAAAGGTATTTTTCGCAATGAGAATGGTTGGTTGGTTTGTAGTGTTTAACGTCCCAAAGCAACTCAGGCTATGAGAGACGCCGTAGTGGAGGACTCCGGAAATTTCGACCACCTGGGGTTCTTTAACGTGCACTGACATCGCACAGCACACGGACGCCTTGCTTTTCGCCTCCACTGAAAAGCTGCCGCCGAGGCCGGAAGAGCTAATCGAGAGGAGGGGAAAACATCTGCGGGCATCGCATGCACAGGGCATAAAGTGGGTTGCGCATATAACAGCGGTATAACAGCACCGCGGTAGCGAAATGGTTAAGATGCCCGAGTACTGCGTTGTAGTATCCGGGTTCGAACCCAACCCTAGATGGCTTGCGTTTCGATGGAGGTGCGTTCAGAGTGCAGAGTCCTTAACCATTTGCATACCTAGTGAGAGTAATTAAGCATGGTTTGAAGATATCATTGCACCTCATTATGAATAGTACTGTGTCTAGTGAACAAAAGACAAAACAAGGCATAACAGCACTGCTGGGGAGAGAAGTAACCCGGTCTGTATTGCCCCTTCACCCTCACGCCTTCGTCTACACGAGTGGTGTATGCAGTCTCTGGGAGAAGTGGAGGTTTCCGAACGTTTCTTTTAATCGCTGTGAGCTATTTGTGATCTCGTCATCCTTCGGGATGGCGGGCGCACGACCCCTGCGCCCACCCGCCACCATCGAACAGGCTGCGGTGTACTCGACGGATCACCTCAACATCGCGGGCGCGTGAGCGTCCAGACTCGGCGGATGACTCCAGTGACTGAGATGGATTCTGACAGCAGCTACATGCATGTACAGTCGCGCCGCTTGAAAAGGAAGCTGCGTCGAACATCAATAACGAGTGAGACACCAAAGAAGAATGCTGAAAAGCAAGGGATCTTTTCCGTGTCCTTCGTAACAACGGCGATGGCAGATCTAAATATTTTAAACAGACAGCACCTCACCTAGTTTTTCGATCAGCTGGTTCCTGGTGAAGTTGACGAGGTCAGAATTAATCCCTGGAACAATGTCCTCACGGTGGATGTCAAATCCCAGGCTACAGTGGACAAGCTGAAATGAATTGGTGCGCTTGGCAATATGCCAGTCCGTACTTTTCTTGCACATGGTAAAACGATTATAGCAGGCGTAATCACGGACGTTGACCCCGAGATAAGCGAAAGTGATCTCTGTGCGCTGATCAAATCTGCGGCACGCGTTGTGGATGTTCATCGTTTCGGCCACTCTAAGTGCGTTAAATTAGTCTTTGAAACTGAATCCCTTCCATCCCACGTTAAAGTAGGCTATGTGAGACATTCAGTTCGGATGTACGTTTCAATACCTGTTCAGTGCCGCAAATGCAACAAGATCGGACATGTGAGTGCTATTTGTCGAAACGAGGTATCCTGCCGTCGATGCGGCGGTACGCACCCTCATGATACATGCCAGACGGAGACTGTCAAATGTGCTAACTGCTCGGGTGCCCATGAGGCGACGACTAAGGACTGTCCTAAAATTTGGAACGAAAGGCCTATACTAAAGAAGATGGTGCGAGATAATTCGACTCATCAAGAAGCGGCTGTGTCTATTCGTCGCCGCAAGCACCGTTCCCGACGCCGACACAAGATATCGGAAGGCAAGCCTAGCCTGGATAAGTCAGTTTTACAGTTTACGTCGGCTCAGGTGCAACAACAGATTGAGCCTAATCCCACCAAGAATACTCTGCCTGCAATGTCGCAGGCAATGTCACAGGCAAAGGATAAGACTGAAGCTGTTGTATTACCTGCCGCCTCTGATGTTGAGTGGCCTGCTCTACCATCAAAGGCCACCGCCAGGCCTCATCCCAGTTTGGTTGCCACACGTGCTGAAAATTCCAACAACCCCCACAGTCAGCAGGTGAAATAAATGCTGAAACAGCTTGTTCATTCAATGCGGGTGCTGCTCTCTAGCACCAACACGCAAACAGCAAAGTTCGCTGTTCTGTTTTTGGACGCAATTGAGCCGCTCTTGGCGGCATTGCAATAATTCACAATTGCGCAACAAACTAACGCCACCTCTGTGACGATGCACTTGCGATGCAGTGTAATGATGCAATGGAATGCCCGAGGCCTGCGTGGCTGTCTGAGTGACTTCCGACAGCGGGTACAGAAGCACCGCCTACCCGTGATTGTGATCTGTCAGCCCAACATGCCGGCTGCTTTCCGCCTCTGTGGATATATTCTGCTATGATCTCGAGAAGCAGACGGCACAAGCAAAGTACTGGTGTGTGTACGCCAAGACATTGCACACGTCCGCCATGCTCTACAACCCCACAACACGAATCACTACATCGGTTTGACATTAACCCTGAAAGGAAAAGTGTGTTCTGTAATTGGCGCTTATATTCCGCCGAGGTGTGGCTTGGTCAAGTCATATCTATTTTCAACAGTCCAGTGTTCTGCAGCTCCTCATATTATTGTGGGTGACTTTATTGCTCACCACCCTCCGTGGGGTAGTGCCATAATGAGAAATCGAGGAAGAGACCTGGCAGACTTTATGCATACGCAAGATTTTGTCAATATAAACGACTGCTCACCGACGTTTCTAAGTGGAACAACCTACAGCAGCTGCTTGGATAAGGCGTTTGTTTCCAGAAGCTTCCATCCCTATGTTTCTTGGTGTAGTGATGTGAAAACACATGGAAGTGATCACATACCAACGTCGTATGCATCAAGTGGTTCGCGCCTGCTACTTCACCTCGTGTGCAATACACAGACTGGCCCGCCTTTAGGGTATCGGTGGAGACTTCAAGCGTCGAACTCCATCTCAAATAAAGGGCCTTATTCCTCTCTTGGTGAGAACGCTCGATATGTTTGTGTGCCGGCGTCGGTGTTAGCATCGACGTGGAATTCGAACGGCTTCACACGAGCCGTCGGCGGGCTGAGAGGAAGTGCAGAAGAACAAAATCCGTGCAAGATCTCGCACTTTTTTGCAAAACTGAACGACACGTTTTACGCCACCTGGAGAGGTTAGGACGACAATGTTGAGGCAGTTCTGCTCATCACTGGATGCCCGTAAGCCCCTGTAGCGTATCTGGCACGTTGCGAGAAGCTTGCGCACACCTCCGCAAAAAAGGCACCCTTTTCGTGCCCTGGCCTTTTATCAACGCCGCAATAAAATTGACGTAGCTGAAGGTTTTTGTAAAATGGTTGTGGCCATAAACCAGCCACAGTTACAGATTTCAGAGGTTTTTGCGCCCCCTTAGCCGAATGATCAATACGACTTGCCCTTTTCAATAGCTGAATTAGACGCCGCTCTTGCTTCTTGTCGGCATTCGTGTGCACCTGGTCCTGACAGGATTACTTATTAAACATTATGAAACCTAGGCAAGGATGGTAGAACTGCACTATTCAATTATTACAATGATATATGGGCTTCTAGTACTGTTCCTGAACACTGGGAGATTAGCCGCCTGGTTGCTCTTTTGAAGCCTGGAAAGCCCCCTCTCGAACTTACCTCATACCGGCCAGTTACCCTGGCAAGCTGTGGTTTTGAAAAAATATGGAGCGAATTGTGCTGGCAAGACTTGAGTGGTTTCTAGAGAGTAATGATCTATATCCAAATATGATGATCGGATTTCGCCGGGGACGCTCTTCCATCGACAGTGCCCTCGACCTTGTGTCGACGGTAGAACACGAAAAACGTCACTGTCGACTAGTAGCTGCTGTCTTTTTAGATATAAAGGGGGCTTATGACAACGTCCTCCACTATGCTATTCTAGATGAACTTGACGACGTGGGAGTTGGCGGCCGGCTGTACTTGTGGATTGTGAGCTATCTCAGTGGTAGGTCTCTTTAAAATTGCAACGCCTGAAGGAGATGCTACCCGCTATCAGGTCGGTCGTGGAGTTCCACAGGGAGGAGTCCTCAGCCCAACTTTATTTAACGTTGCGCTAATTGACCTGGTGAGTGAGCTGCCAACTAATATTCACATCAGCGCATATGCTGACGACATCTACATCTGGGCTTCTGGTTCGACGTGCCCACAACTACGTGCGAGATTACAACGAGCTGTGCATCGATGTCCAACATGACAACAGCGTACTCGCAATCAACCATCGGCTCACGATAATTGTGACGGCCACGGCCGAAATGCTTTCAATGCCGTGACGCCGTGAAGCTATATTGTGTATCTTTTTTGAGCGGTATCTTTTTCGAGTTTCCACGTTTCGTTACGTCGTCTCGAGCGTTTCGAGAGAGACGATGATCTACACGGCTCTGTCTCATAACACACTGGCGAATAACGTACAACTAAATCTGGAATTGAATAATATGGTCTACATGCATACCAATCTTCACAGCTGTTCTTGAGGCCACTCAAACACGGGGATTACTGCCAAAATGTTCACTGTAGGCTCAAAACAAGGCCTGCGCATCAGAGAGCGTAGCCCGCACCGTGGCCCAGCATAAAAAGCAGAAAAAATTGATAAAGCGAGGAAGATATTAATTTACCGAGGGATGGGCCCATGAAAGAAAAAAAAAACATAGAACGCTTGTAATGCACAATATTTTATGTGTTTCGGAAGCTTTAGCGGTCCTTGCACTGCGTATAAACAAATGGATCCCTCGGTCATCGCAACGCTTCCCGGTTTGTTTACATACAAATAAGATTTAGTAACCAGCCGGCTAGTATCCTCGTTGATGCGCTTGCCGGTTTTGAATCTTTGTCGCACTTTTTCTCTTGAATGTTTGTGCTACAGCTCCGTGCTGAGCAAAATTTACGTCCATGGTAGCAGTGCATGACCGAAGAGCGGTGGTCCTAAATTTGCCAGCGCTGTGAAACTGCACATGTTAAAATGATTCCAGTGAACAGTATAATGCGCATAGGTATCCAGAACATTTGTTGCAAGTCCTGAGAGCAGACAGCAAGTTCTGATGGTCAAGAAGTTGTAATTTTTAGAGCGGCAGCAATGGGCCTGTATACCTCAAAACGTGAAGTTCCAACATTATAAATGCGGGCTTGATATAAATTGCAACAATATTTCCCAGGTTGGTATATTTCGGCGTGGCCGAGTGGCTTTTACAAGACAACACAAACACACACAAGACATAGATATAATAAGCCTGCCAGGGGTTGGCTTCGTCGTTCTAAAATTCCTTTAGATCAATCAAAGGTCCTACCTTTTTGCAAACCACTCAGGATTATCATCGACAAACTTCATAATCTCGATAAACCAATGGCTCTCCACTGAACCACCAACGTACTTGTATTTCCGTAGATACAGCGTCGTGCAGTAAAACAGTACTGACACAGGGCTATCACAGACAATGGAATGGTTGAGCGAGTGCCGTAAGAGCCAAATAGAACTATTCAGTATGGTATACATGCACCGGTGGCCCACTAGGAAGTTGAAGAAAAAAAAGAAGTCAACTGCGTCGGCCGGGAATCGAACCCGGGCCACCCGCGTGGCGCGCGAGTATTCTACCACCTAACCACCGGCTTTTTTTTCTTTATTGCCTAATTTATTATCCGATTTTACACATTTAGAACATCACACATATACACACACACACACAGAGTGAATATTACGCGACAAATACACTACATGGGTTAAAACCACGCGATTTGGGCTGCGTGATCCATTACAAATCAGTCATTTGCAGCAACACTTCCATTCTCGGAAGCCACTCAGGCACTTCGTCTTGTGTTTTGAGAACTTTAATAACACTCGCAACGGCTTCGAGAAAATACTGCCGTATTTTCCTCGTATCAACGTCTGCATGCCTGAAAGCCATTCTGTATCGCCAGATACTGTGCCGGCCCAATAACATGATCATGTCCAGCGGTAGCCCATCATCATCTTCAATAGGTAAAACTCGAATTCCGAAAGCATCCACGGGTAGGTCTTTTTTAATTGTTCGTTGTAGAATGTCCCAGAAGAAAAAAGCTTCCCAACAGTCTAAGAAAACGTGTTCGATAGTTTCCGGTTTGCGGCATATGAAGCAGTGATTTCCCCAAGGTACAAAAAAACCTTTCATTTCTAAATAAGTCTTAACTTCTAGTGTATTGCTATGGAGTTTGAAAAAGAAAGTTTTTGTTCCCCCTGGTACAGCCATATTTTTTACTCGTTTAAGGACTGACTTCCATGGACCTACACAGTACAACGATCTGTACAATGGGATCGGCAGAAAGACATCGCACAAGTCCTTGAAAAGTTCTTTTCGGGTCACAGTTGATAAATATTCAAACGAAAAACGGGCTTGCAATACACGACATGACATGTACACTTCTTTAAGGATTCCGAAAATCCTCCCTTGCATGCTCGCCGAACTTACAACAAAATTTGGTAGCACTCTATTCAATCTAATCTGACACACAGTTCGTAAAAATGGGTCCTTTGTATCACGAAAGAACATAAAACGGTTAACCACTTGGCGCAAATACAAATGCGCCAAACCAACTCCTCCCGAGCGGACGCGATGAAACAAGCTGGTTCAGCGGGTACGCTCCCAAGTACTTCCCCACACAAACATGCCGAACACAAGGTGAAATCTCTGCACATTCACACGAGAACAATGCAGTACTTGTAAAACGTACAATATCTTGGTAACAAGAAATAAATTACTAATCGTAGCACGTGCAAACATAGACCAACCGAATCCTTCTCACGTACTTCTAAAACCTGCTGGTTCCAATATGACTGACTGTATCGGTAGTTTTCCAGTGGCACTCCTAAATACTTCACTGGGGTTGTTACCCAAGGCACGTTCATGAAATTCGCAGGGTTGTGTGCCACTCTCCATGCCAGAAACCCAGACACTTATTCCAGTTCACCGCACTACCACTAACAGAACAAAAGTCCTTCACCAATTTGACAACACTGCGAATGCTTTCGTAGTCGGTACAGAAGACGGCAATGTCATGGGCATACGCAAGTATGCGGACCTCTGCTGCATGCAAACGAAACCCTCGGATACTGCTGCTCTCGATAATGCTAAGACAAAATGGTTCAATATACAAGCAGAAAAGCAATGGCGACAGGGGGCAGCCTTGATGCACAGAGCGTTGCACTTGGATGCGCTCACCCACCTTCTTATTTACTATCAGGCGTGTCGTGCACCCTCTTTACGCCATTGCGACTCCTTTGCAAATAACTGAGCCCACATTTGCATGCTCTAAAATTGATAACAAGACATCATGCGGCACCTTGTCGAAAGCTTTCTCTAGGTCAAGCTGGAGCATGGCAACACTCTCATGCAAGGCGTCGCAACGCTCCAGCACTCTTGTATTAAAATTGTATGGGCTGTTAGAAAAGACGGGGGAATCATATCTTTGTCAAAGCCTCATTAAATAATGTAGTCCAAACTGGGGCGAAATCATCTTTGAATTCTTTATAAAGGGAGGCTGCAAACCCATCTGGTCCTGGAGATTTTCCAGGGTTGAGGTCTTCTATGGCTTTATTTACTTCTCCTTCGCAGATTGGCAGCTCTAAACTTTTTTTTTTGTTTCGTCATCCAGTCTTGGCATAAGAGAAAGGAAACTAGACTTGAATTGTTTGATTTTACCTTCTGTGTGACTAAAATGTCCTGTGTATATTCATAAAAGGCCCGCTCTGTATTCGATTTATCTGAATAGAGTACAACTTTCCATTCGATTTTTGATATGTGATTCTTGCTGGAGTGCTTCTTTTCTAATCCAAGAGCACGTTTAGTGGGCATTTCGCCCGCTAACAGGCACTGTGTCTTCGCCCTCACCATCGCACCTTTATACCTCTTCATATCTATTGCCTCCAATTTCTGCTTGACGGAGCGGATTTCTTCCATGCACGAGCCCGGCTGCTTGCACTCTTGCGACAGTAGAAAGGTGAGGTCGTTTCTAAGCGCCTTAAACGATCATGTACTATAAAACAAAGAAAGCCACTGAACCACCGACGCTTTCTCTTTCTTTATTGCCTCACTTTTGCAAGACAACACACACACAAGACATTGATATGATAAGCCTGCCAGGGGCTGGCTTCATCGTTCTAAAATTCGTTTACATCCATCAAAGGTTCTACCTTTTGTAACCACTCAAGATTATCATCGACAAACTTCACAATCTCAATAAACCGATGGCTCTCCAATTAACCACCAACGCACTCGTATTTCCGTAGATACAGCGTCGTGCAGTAAAACAGTACTGACACAGGGCTATCACAGACAATGGAATGGTTGAGCGAGTGCCGTAAGAGCCAAATAAAACTATTCAGTATGGTATACACGCACCAGTGGCCCACTAGGAAGTTGAAGCAAATAAAAAGTCAACTGCGTCGGCCGGGAATCGAACCCGGGCCACCCGCGTGGCAGGCGAGTATTCTACCACTGAACCACCGACTTTTTTTTTTCTTTATTTCCTGACCGAGGACGTACACAAAAAAGACACATGTGACATCAATAACATGACAAAATAAAAGATCAAGCATTGACTTAAAGCTTCGGCCTTCCTTAGCTGAAGTTGTCGGATTAAAAATCCCTCATATGTGACAACCCTTCAAAACTAACCAACCATTCTAACTCTAGTTTTAACGCTTTCTGTTCATCCACATATGCCCGTATGCTCTCTCTAAAGAGCTGTCTCGCTGAACGTGCATCGACGTCACCATGCTCTACAGCCATTCTGCTTTTCCATATGCTGTGGAGAGCCAGTAGCATCAAAAGATCCAACGGTGTATCATTGTTCGCTTCTACTGGCAAGAATCGAATACCATGTGGGCTTATGGGTAGTTCCTTTTTAAGCGTCCTCTGGAGCACGTCCCATAAAAATACGCCGTCCCAGCATTCGAGAAACACGTGTTCAATCGTCTCCTCTTTCCTGCATATTATGCAGTGGACACCCCAGGGTACAAAAAGCCCTTTCTGTTCCTTCCATTTCTTTACCTCTAATGTTCCAGTGTGCAGCTTAAAAAAGAACGTTTTCATCCCTGCCGGCACCATCATCCTCTTCACTCTTTTAAGAACATTTTTGCCCCCGGTAGACGAGTACACAGCTCTGTACAACGGTTCTGGAAGCACCACATCGCACAAGTCTTTATACAGTTTTTTCCGGTTTACACTCCACAAATAGTCTAAAGTAAACCGCACCATCAAGAACCTGTACGCCAAGACCACTTCCCTTAGATACCCGTGGACACCTCCTGACATGCGGTCAGAAGAAACGACAATTCCCGGGAGAGCTTGACCCAGGCGTAACTGACAGACCGTACGAAGAAATGGATTTTTCACATTCCTCAAAAACATGAAACGATTGACTAACTGGCGCAGAAACAGATGTGCCAAACCAAGCCCGCCGTCCTTCACCCGGCGGAAGAGATTTGTCCGACTTGTCCGTTCCCACGAAGACCCCCACACAAAGACGGCAAAGATACGATGCATCTTTTGGACATTAGCTCTTGAACAATATAACACTTGAAGCACGTACCAAACTTTTGTCACTAAAAACAAATTACAAATCGTGGCCGTCGCAAACACCGACCACTGCCATTCATTCCATTTGTCCACTCTATCTTTCAATTTACCGACTTGGTTTTTCCAGTATGGGTCACTGTCCCGATACGATTCAAGAGGGGCACCAAGGTAGCTGACAGGGTTGGTAACAAATTTCATGTTAGCAAAAATGCCTGGGGTCGCTGGCCAGTCACCGTGCCAGAAGCCCAGGCGCTTGCCCCAGTTAACAGCACTGCCGCTTACAGCGCAAAAATCTTTTACAGTTTTCACAACTTCTACGATGCTTTCGTAGTCTACACAAAACATCGCGACATCATCGGCATAAGCCAAAAGCTTCACTTCTGCTTGATGCAGCTTGAAGCCCCGCATGTTCTCATGCTTGATAATGCTTAAACATAAGGGTTCAAGATAGATACAAAAGAGAAGAGGTGAAAGGGGGCAACCTTGACGAACAGAGCGTTGGACAGCAATACTGTCACCGACAGATTTGTTCACAATTAGTCTAGTTGTACAAGCACTGTAAGCCATAGCCACTCCTTCTCTGATGACGCATCCTGCCTTGACATAGTCTAATATACACAAAAGCAAGTCGTGGGGCACTCTATCAAAAGCCTTTTCAAGATCTATTTGGAGCATTGCTACTCCAAGTCCACCAGCATCGCAACATTCAAGAATGGCCCTCGCGATGTGAATGTTCGTAAAAATGGACCTGTCTTTAATACCGCATGTTTGGTGGTCTTCAACAATATCTTTAATAACTGTTTGCAGTCTTTTAGCTAGTATTTTCATAAAAATTTTATAGTCGACATTGGTTAAACTAATCGGCCGGTAAGAGGTAACACTGCGTAATTGACCTCGGTCCTCCGTTTTGGGAATTAGCACAGTATGAGAAGATGCAAAGGACGGCGGCAGCACATTAAGGTCATATGCTTCATTATACACTTTTTCCAGTACCGGCGAGAGAAAATCCTGGAAAGCTTTATAAAATGCGGCGCTAAGTCCATCAGGGCCAGGCGATTTGCCGGGGTTCAAATTCCCAATAGCGCATTTCACTTCGTCCTCCGTGATGGGGGTCTCTAGCACACGTGTCGTCTTTTCGTCGAGTTGTGGCATTAAAGGCAAATAAACTCTCTTAAAACTCTCGATATCAACTGCATATCGTGCGAACTGCTGACGATAATGCTCGAAGAAAGCTTGCTGGATTTCTTTCTTTTCATTGGTAGTGGTCCCTTGGTATTCAATTTCATCTATCTGATTCCTTCGAGCGTGCCACTTTTCTGTGCCTAACGCCCTTTTTGTCGGACCTTCCCCCCTTATCAGCCGTTCGGCTCTAGCTCTGACAAGGGCACCGCGATATCGGTCAACGTCGAGTAGTTCAAGCTTGCCCTTAAGGACTCGTATGTCGTCTATGAACAAACCGGGGTTATTGCTTTCCACATCGATTAGACGCTGTAGATTCACGCGAAGGGACCTTTCTTCGGCTCTTTCTTGTCTGGCTATAGCGCTCGATCTTTCCAATGCTGTCATTTTGACATTCTGTTTAAAAACCTCCCATTTAGCCCCTAACTTTGTTACGCCTTTGTCATTCATATTTGCTATATGCCTTTTAACGTCGGCTTGGAAACTGTCATCAGATAATAATTTTGAATTTAACTTCCACATTTGCCAGTCAAATCCTTGACTTTAGTTTTGTTCCCAGCGATAGTGACGGTGACCAAGCAGTGATCGCTGAACGATACTGGCTTAACGTGGTATTCGTGGCATACAGGCACCAGATCAAGAGATATGTACATCCTATCGAGTCGAGCGTGGCTAGAAGCCTGGAAATGAGTGAACTGTGCCGCTCGTCCACCCTCCAGACACCCAGCCACATCAACAAGGTTAAACTCATTTACCAATTCTGCGAGAACACAGGTGCTGGCATCACTATGCGGCCTTCTACTCGTTTTATCTGATGCGGAGAGTACACAATTGAAGTCTCCCATTATCACAGTTAGCCTTTCAGAGTTGCAATACTGACGAATACCTTCAAAGAAATCGCGCCTTTCGCCCACGCTGTTCGGTGCATAAACACAAATGATGCGCCATTCGTATGAATACAGCACGAGATCGCAAACAACGAAGCGGCCATACGCACAAGTCGTGACAGCTTGAATTGTGACACCAAGGCACTGACGCACAAACAGCACACAACCAGCCGCTGCTCCAACTGCATGACTTACAACGGCATTGTATCTTGAAGTAAAAAGGCTAACCATTCTCCCGGTTTCTTCTTCACCATCAACTTTAGTTTCCTGAATCGCGATGACGTCTAGCTCCAGCTCGCTAACCAAACGAAACAGTTGATTTTGCTTGCGCCTTGCTGCGAGCCCTCGAACATTAATAGTCGCGAATCTAATGGCTTTGTCTAGACAAATCATTGGTGATGAACGAATACCCGGGAGCATGGTCATACCTTTAGTGATGTCTGTGGCCGAGCACCCCGCCATGGTGTCAGGTGTTAAGTCTGAGGTGGGAGCGACGCAGCCCCCCCTCTTTTCTCTAACAAGTTCGACCTAGTCCGATAGGACGCCCGCCGTACCGCCGTGGAAGTCTTTGTCGGCGGTCCTTCGACGTCTGCATTCTCGTGACCTGGTGTTCGGTCCTCCGTGTCGTCGTGTGTCCGCTTCGCTACCGCTGCCGAGTTCGCTGCCTCAGATTCGACCATGCTGGCTGTCTCATGAATGAATACTGTGCTGGGACTGACCTCCGTGTCCCCAGTTGAGTTGCTGCTGCTGGCCACCTTAGCGTCCGCGACGCCGACGGAGCACGCTTGCAAATTCTTGACACCCTGTTCCTTGACCTCGTCCGCGTTTGGGGAGGGGGGAGTGACCGTTGTTTCTGCTGAGCTGGTGCCTGACTCCTTAGCTGCTTCTTCCGCATCCGCCTCGTCCATGAGGTGTTCCGACATGTCGTCGTTCCTCGCGGGCCCTGCGACGTTTGCATACGTCTTTACACACTGCGGTTCGTCGTGGCCGAAACGACGACAACGAGCGCAGCGCGGAACCTGGCACTCCTTCCGGATGTGACCCGTCGTCTTGCAGCGAAGGAACAGGGGAGCCCTGCCCGGAACGACGACGAGCGCTGGCTCACCGGCAACTCGCAGCTGGTGTGGAATGTCGTCAATTTTCACCCCTGTCTTCAGCTTTAGGGACACGGTGCGCGTAGTTGACCCTTTGTCGGTGACGCCTTGTGCGCGCCACCTTTCCCTTGCGATGTCAGACACCGTCCCATACGGCAACAGTGCGGCTCGCACGTCTTCGTCAGGAACGCCATGCAACAGCCAGTGAATCTTTAACCGGACGCCCTGGTCGTTGGGGTCGACGATTACACAGCGATGGTCCTTCACTTTCACATCACTGACAGCGAGCAGCTTACGTGTTGCCTCGGCGTCTTTAAACGTCACTGCCCAAACGTGGTTCATTTGGTACGCCCCCAGGGCGACCACCTCTGGGAGCAATCCAAGACGAACCAACGCGTCCCTGAAGTCTTCAACTCGGTATGGTCGAGCCTTCACATCACCATGCATGAAAACAGTATTAAGCACAATGCGCCCGGTTGGCAAACTTGGCAGAATCACCTGATACTCGTCAGCCGAAGCGTCAAAAAACCTGTTTCCGCGGCCGGCCTGGGCCGCAAACGCCGCTCCGCCGGAGCTCATGCTTCTGCGTCCGTACACGCCGGTGGCCGGAAGTAGAAGTGCCACTGAACCACCGACGCGCTTGTATTTCCGTAGAAACAGCGTAGTACAGCAAAACAGTACTGACAGGTCTATGATGAGTAAGAGCGAGTACCGTAAGAGCCAAATAAAACTATTCAGTATGGTATACACGCACCAATCGCCCACTACGAAGTTGGAGCAAATAAAAAGTCAACTGCGTCGGCCGGGAATCGAAACCTGACCACCCGCGTGGCAGGCGAGTATTTTACCACTGAGCCACC
>JAJIZL010045456.1:0-66203 GCA_023969395.1 Amblyomma maculatum | reverse complement strand
AACGGTACTCTACTATCGATCATATCCATACCATCAATCAGGTGATAGAAAAATGCTCGGAATATAACCAGCCCTTATACATAGCATTCATTGATTACGAAAAAGCATTTGACTCAGTTGAAACCTCGGCGGTCATGCAGGCATTGCGAAATCAGGGGGTAGACGAGCCGTACTTGAAAGTGCTGGAAGATATATATAGTGGCTGCACAGCAACCATAGTTCTACATAAAGAAAGCAACAAAATTCCCATAAAGAAAGGTGTTAGGCAAGGAGACACAATCTCCCCAGTACTATTCACAGCTTGTTTAGAGGAAGTATTCAGAGACTTGGAATGGGAGCAGTTAGGGATAAGGGTAGATGGAGAATACCTCAGTAATCTGCGATTTGCTGATGACATTGCCTTGCTAAGCAACTCGGGGGAGGAACTGCAAATAATTATTGATGACCTAGACAGAAAAAGTAGAAAGGTAGGCTTGAAAATCAATATGCAAAAGACTAAGGTAATGTTCAACAGCCTCGGGAAGGAACAGCAGTTTACGTTAGGTAGCGAAATACTGGAAATAGTAGGCGAATATGTGTACTTAGGACAGATAGTAACCGCAGATCCGGACCATGAAAAGGAAATAATCAAGAAGAATAAGATTGGGATGGAGCGCATTTGGCAAGCACTCGCAGATTATGACTAGCAGCTTACCGGTATCGCTCAAGAGGAAAGTATACAACAGTTGCATCTTGCCTGTACTCACCTATGGGGCTGAAACGTGGAGGCTAACCAAGAGTGTTCTACTTAAGTTGAGGACAACCCAGAGGGCTATGGAACGAAAAATGGTAGGGGTAACATTAAGAGATAGAAAGCGTGCAGAGTGGGTCAGAGAAATAACTCAAGTTACCGACATTCTAGTGGAAATTAAGAAGAAGAAATGGACATGGGCAGGACATGTAGTGCGAAGAGAGGATAACCGATGGTCGCTTAGGGTAACAAACTGGATTCCAAGGGAAGGAAAGCGTAGCAGGGGGAGGCAGAAAGTTAGGTGGGCGGATGAGATTAAGAAGTTCGCAGGGGTCAAGTGGATGCAGCTAGCACAGAACCGGGTTAAGTGGAGAAATATGGGAGAGGCCTTCGCCCTGCAGTGGGTATAATCAGGCTGCTGATGATGATGATCTGGCGAGGTTTCTAATGAGTGAAATGCTTTTTCTTAATGAATGGTATGCATAAATGCTGGTTATATTCCGAGCCATTTTCTATCACCTGGCGGATGGTATGGATATTGACGCGAACTGTTTAAATCTTTATTTGTTCCTGTTCGACAGCCGCTGCCATGTGGCCATATCATTGTTATTCTGGCGCGCTTACCAATTTTGTATCCCGTGTTTCTTCGTGCTCGTTGCCGCGAATGCGACGCGTTATCATTTTTTTTTGTCGCGAACGATACGCCGAGATCTGTCTCGAAGATTCCGATCACTCGCGTATGTTTCTACAATGTTCCAGGTTGTGCTACTAGCAGTTTGCAACGTTATCTAGATTGTTCTGAGCAGCATTTAAATTCAGTGTCGACGAGTATGACGGGCATTTTTTGTTCGACGATCGGCGAGCACGTTTGTTTCTATCGCCGCCGCTTAGTTGCTTAGTTCTCTTGCGAGCGCGTCAGTCCAATAAAGAGTTTCTTCAGTGCAATCACCTACTCTTCATTTGTGTCATCGACCTTGTCACCACCACGTGACATCTGGTGGAGGTGCTGCCTTAGATTATTCAAGCGACGACCCCAGCCTTGTTCCTGTGGCCCTGGGGGACCAGCCAACAGGTCACCGAGCTAGCCGCCGACTTCAAGGGCTACAATCCGAACACGGTCTGCTGCCTGACCCCGTTCGATACCGAAGGCATCAGCTTTGAAAATGGCCCAGTCAACAGCTCCAGTTGTCTTGATGCAGCCCCGGACTTCCCACTGATGCTTCCAAGGACTTTTCACTGAAGATGCGGAGGACTGGATGGACCTCTTCGACCGTGTGGCATAATTCAACGGCTGGAACGACGAAGCAAAGGTTATGCAAGTCTATTTTGCTCTTCAAGGATCTGCCCGTATATGGTTCAACAATCTCGAGGCAGCTTTGAATAATTGGGAGATCTTCAAGAAAGAGCTTTTGACTGCCTCTGCAAGTGTCATTCGAAAGGAACGAGCCAAGGTTATCTTTCAATCAAGACAAACTCCCAAACGAGCCCGTCCGGATCTACATAGAAGAAATGAAGTGCCTCTTTCACCGCGCCGACCCTAACATGACCGAAGGTGAAAAAGTGAAATTTCTAGGCGTTAGAATCGCTTTTTGCGGGACTTGTCCACACCCCGCCTAAAACTGTGGACTAATTTTAAAGTGAAGCATCGACCATCGAGAAGACGTTGGACACCCGGATGCGCCACTACGGGCGACCACTTCAACCGGACTTTTCAAGCCAGTACCACAGCACATCTGCAAGCGGAGAAAGCCTTCGCAACCTCCTCCATGAGATCGTCCGAGAAGAACTTCGTCGCTTACTGCGATCATTCCAACAACCCCAGGTAGTGACGCTCGCGGACATCGTTCGTGAGGAAGTCCAGCAGGCACTGGGCGTTCCTCAAGCGACGGCTGCGACAGTTCCAGCACGAGAGGCAACAGCGATGAACTACGCTGCTGCATTACGTCGCCCTGCACCCCAACGTGATGACTTTCCAAGCCCTCGCCGCTACCGTCCTGTTCCTGAAAGTCGCCCCTTGGCCCATGCCCGCCAAGCCTACCAACGACCCCCAAGCCACAGGACGTGCGACGCCTGGAGGACTGCGAACAACAGGCCATATGCTTCCACTGCGGTGAGGCCGGCCACATTCTACGCCACTGCCCGTACCAACGAATCGGCCTCCGCGATATGCAGTCAACGCCCCACGACCCCACCCCGGTGAACGACCTTAAGAAATTGAGAATTACCTACATAGCGGTGAGTTGGCGCCGCAAACCCGTCGAGTAAGGTCCCCATCGCCGTACAGGGCCCGCTTCTCGTCGCCAGGCCACAGCTACGATGACAGTGTGCGAGGAAGGTCCCCAAGCCCTCGTAGGGGAAACTAAAGGTAGCAACCTTTGGAGGGGAGGTTGCTACATGGCGAACTAACGAATATCCTCCGCCGCCAACGACGAGTAACGACGACGCCGCTATGACGCCCACATTACTTGTGAAGACGCCCTCGACACGCCCAGACTTCAAGGTGACGCCGCCGCTACGCCCGACGTCAACATACAAGACGGCATGACCAAACTTCAAGCTACCACTGCCGCCCAGCGAAGTGACGACGGTGTGCCTCGGTCAGGACCTCAGCACGAGACGAAGCAGAGATCGAACACCGAAGCCAACGTGCAATACTAGGACGTGAGCAAGCGACCTTTGGATTGCTGTCGACGGACGCACGGTTACCGCACGGTTACCGGTGCCGACTACTCTGTCATCAGTGGAGCTTTCGCCGCACAGCTCGAGAAAGTGACGACCACTTGGGACGGCCCGCTAATCCGCACCGCTGGTGGTAACCTTATCACACCGTCGGGGCGATGCACCTCAAGGGTTACAGTAAATGGATGTACGTACCCTACCAGCTTCGTCGTACTACAGCACTGTTCCCGCGATGTGATTCTGGCCATGGATTTCCTGAACCAATATCAAGCCATCATCGACCTGCGATCCAAACGCATCAAACACGCGACCGACAAAGCCATACCTGCTACGAGAACTTCGACGCAGCACGTCGCTCTCAACGTCCTCGATGGAGAATTGACCGTACCGCCGCAATCAAGCGTGATCGTCCCTGTGGTTACAACAGAATTCGAAATAACGGAAGGGATTGTCGAAGGAAACACTCAGTTGTTACTGGATAGAGGACTTGGCCTCCCAAGAGACATCGTCCGTTACCGTCATGGACAAGCTGATGTGCTCGTTACGAACTTCAGCGACGAATACCGACACCTGAACAAGGGCATGACGATTACTTTCCTTGACGAGCTAGCGGAAACCCGAGATATCTTCGCACTCCCCAGCCAACGTGAAGACGATACACCCAACCGAACCAAGCAGCCCAATTTTGACATTACTCCAGCGCTCCCCCGAGACAGACAAGACCGGATTCGCACTATTCTTGAAAACTACAGCGTGTGCTTTTCTTCAGCGTCGAAGGTGCGGCAAACTCCGTTGACAAAGCATCGCATCATCACGGACGAACACACTCGACCGCTACGTCAAAGTCCCTACCGTGTATCGCCACGAGAAAGCCAGGCCATACGCGATCAAACTGAGGAAATGCTGCGTGATGACGTGATCAAGCCATCCAACAGCCCTTGGGCGGCACCAGTCATTTTGGTGAAGACGAAAGACGGCACACTTCGCTTCTGCGTCGATTACTGCCCCTTGAATAGCATAACTAAGAAGGATGACTTCCCACTTCCCCGCATCGACGACCTACTGGGCCGGCTGTGCAATGCAACACATCGATGGACCTGAAGAGCAGATACCGGCAAATTGAGGTCGACGAAAGAGATTGCGAGAAGACCGCATTCATCACACCGGATGGCCTTTTCGAGTTCAAGGTGATGCCATTTGGCCTCTGCTCCGCAGCAGCGACGTTTCAACAAGTAATGTACACTGTGCTAGCGGGCTTGAAGTGGCAGATTTGCCTGGTATACATGGATGATGTCGTTGTCTTCTCGTTCAACTTTTAAGACCACCTGAAACGGCTACAGACAATATTGGAAGGCATCAAATCATCGGGACTAACGATAAAACCAGAGAAGTGCCACTTCGCCTACGAGGAACTCGGTTCCTAGGTCACATCGTTAACAAGGATGGTGTTCGTCCAGACCCACAGAAAACAGCTGCAATCGCACAATTTTCACCGCCTGCTGACAAGAAAGCCGTGCGCAGGTTCCTTCGGCAGTGCGCTTATTATCGGCGATTTGTCAGAAATGTTTCGCGCATCGCCGAACCGTTGACGCAGCTTACAAAGGCTGACGTACCTTTTAAATGGGAAGCGCCGCAAGAAGAAGGCTTCGACAAACTTAAACGCCGCCTGCAGTCCCCTCCTGTCCTTGGCCACTTCGATGAAAACGCCGAGACCGATATTCACACCGACGCAAGAAGCTTGGGCCTAGAAGCTTGGGCCTAGGAGCCGTTCTCGTTCAGAAGAGTGCAGGACTGGATAAGGTAATCGCCTACGCTAGCAGGTCCCTCACTAAAGCCGAAGTCAATTATTCGACGACCGAGAAGGAGTTCCTCGCGATCATCTGGGCCATTGCTAAGTTCCGTCTATGCCTATACGGTCGACCATCCAAGGTGGCAAGCGACCACTACGCGCCCTGCTGGCTGGCTAATTTGAAAGCCCCTCCGGCCGCCTTGCCCGATGGAGCCTACGACTTCAAGAATTTGACGTTACAGTAGTCTATAAGTCGGGCCGCAAGCATTTACACGCAGACTGCTTATCCCGCGCCCCCTCGACGTTCCTTCGAAGGACTATGACGACGATGCCTTTCTGCGACCAGTAAGCGCCAGCAGCTTTGCACAACAACAGCGATCAGATCCTCAGCTGAAAGACCTAGCAGATTACTTGGAAGGCAAGATCGCTTCTGCGCCTGCTGTGTTTAGGCATCAGTTGTCATCGCTCACCTTAAACAATGACGCCATCGTAAAGAAGAAATTCGCTCCTAACAAGACAGCGCAGCTTCTTGTCGTGCCTAAAAACCTCAGACAGGAAATTCTTCATGCGTTGCACGACGAGCCAACAGCAGAGCACCTCGGTTTTTCGCGCACGTTGTATCGAAGACAGGAGAAGTACTACTGGCCGCGACTGCCTGCCGACGTTGCCCATTACGTAAAAACGTGCCGTGAGTGCCAGCGACGCAAGACGCCGCCGATCGGGCCAGCTGGGCTACTGAACCCGATACCGTCCCCAACCCTGCCCTTTCAACAAATTGGGATGGATCTTCTCGGCCCCTTTCGATCTTCATCTGCGGGTAACAGTGGATCATCGTGGCCACCTTGTGGCGAAGCACCTTGTAGGAGTCGAATTATCAGCTTAAAAGCCTTACCCGATACGCCGAAGCAAAAGCACTGCCCAATGGTACTGCGGCAGAAGTCGCAGAGTTTTTTGTCGAACAAATTCTCTTGCGACACAGCGCCCCAGAAGTCCTCATCACAGACAAGGAAACGGCATTTACGGCAAAGCTGGCGCAAGCCATTCTAGAATACAGTCATACAAGTCATGGACGAACTACTGCGTACCATCCCCAGACAAATGGACTTACGAAGCGTCTCAACAAAACTATTGCGGATATGATTGCAATGTACGTCGACGCCGAGCACAAGACATGGGACGCCATTCTACCCTACGTCGTCTTCGCTTAAAATACCGCCGTCCAGGAGGCAACCAGCTCGACCACGTTAAACCTTGTGTACGGCAGGGAGCCCACGACGACGCTTGACGCAATGCTGCCACACGTAATCGATGAGGATAACTTGGACGTCGCCGCCTACCTTCAACGTGCAGAAGCCAGAAGACTCGCCCAAATGCGCATTAAAGATAAGAAACGAACCGACGCTCGACGTTACAACTTACGACGACCGATGCTGAGTACAAGCCGTGGGATCAAGTCTAGGTTTGGACACCGATTCGCAGCCGCGGACTGAGCGAAAAGTTTTAACGCCGATAATTCGACCCCTACAAGATGCTTCGCCGATTAGGACAAGTGAACTACGAGGTCGTTCCCGACGGCGCGACAGCATCGCAGCGGCGCCGAGTGCATCCAGAAATTGTGCATGTTGTACGCCTTAAGCCATATTATGCGCGCTAAAGGCTATTCATGTTTGCTTTGCAATGTTTATGTTAATTCATGTCTATTTTGAAACTTTGAGGCGATGTATTTTAGGGGGGGGGGGGGGGAATGCCGCGAACTGTATAAATGTATTTGTTCCTGTTCGACAGCCGCTGGCATGCGGCTTTATCATTGTTATTCTGGCGCGCTTATCAATTCTGTCTCCCGTGTTTGCTCGTTGTCGCGATACGACGCTTTATCATTTTCTTTGTCGCCAACGATACGTCGAGATCTGTCTCGAAGATTCCGATCCCTCGCGTATATTTCCACAATGTTCCAAATTGTGACACTCGCAGTTTGCGGCGTTAACTAGATTGTTCTGAGCAGCCTTTAAATTCAGCGTCGACGAGTGCGCCAAGCATTCTTTGTTCGACGAACGACGAGCTCGTTTGTTGCTATCGCCGCCGCCGAGTTGCTTAGTTCTTTTGCGGGCGCAAGTCAGCCCAATAAAGAGTTTCTTCAGTGCAATCACCGACTCATTTGTGTCATCGACCTTGTCACCACCACGTTACAATATGATCGATAGTAGGGTACTGTTTTCAAATGCCTGCTTGATCTCTTCCTTAATTTAAGTCTAGATTGTCCTGATTCTTTTAGTGATTACCTTTGTTAACACCTTATATGTAAATGACGAGTTTTAGAATCCCAGGTGGTCGAAATTTCTAGAGACCATCACTACGGTGTCTCTCATAGCCTGAGTAGCTTTCAGACGTCAAACCCCACAAACCAAACCAAAACTGTGCAACGACGTCCCAAATACCTGATCTTGTTTTTTCAGTCATTTTATGTGGCATTCAATGCACTAGCGATGGGCCCTGAATGCAGAGCAGGCATTTCCACAAATTTTAAAATAGCAATAAAATATTTTGCTACGACTCAGTGGAGTTCAAAAATTGTGAGGGCACTATGAAATCTACAGTGCAGATATACGAAGCCTAAGGTTTGTTGTTGCACACGGTGCATCTCATTTGCTCTCAGCGTCATTATAATTAAATGCGCCGTCATTTTCATTGCTAATGTTATCACTGACGTTATCAATAATTGCATCTTCATTGTTATCGCTACTATCATCCTCACTTTCGACAAGGAGAATTATGGTGTACGTCTCACTGTTCCGGGCATGGCGCAGTTGGTTAAAGCGATCGGATGGGGATCCAAGGAATGGAGGTTTCATTCGCGGTGGAGACAGGATTTATTTATTTTTAACTATATTCCTCACGGTAGACAAGGAGAATAATGATGTGCGTTCCGGGTGGTGATGTTATGTGTTTAACAGCTATAGTGTACCAGGGCGCCGTATGAGCTTAAAGGCTTTCGTCTTAATACTTTACTGCGATGGTCCTCACACACAAACGAAGCACTTCAAGCATTGCACATCCTCTTAATTTGGAGGGTTTTAACCTTTAAGAGGTTATAGCCAATTAATCATGAATTTGGTATTGATTTGGTATGTGGATTCTGGATTGGGTTCTTGATTTGGAATTGAATTCTCGGCTATGACTTAGATTCGGGATATGAATAATGTCGAAAGTCATTATGCATTGCCATCAAGGTATAGCCAATTAATCATGACTTGATTTGGTAATGGCATAGTGATGTTCCGATGAAGGTTCTTTTCTATGTGCACCAGTGGTGCGTCGTCAGAGACGGTATACCGTGTTGCAGCGGAAGTTCCTTGCGCCAGAGACGCCCCTTCGGAGACGGTATGAGCGAGACTTGAGGGCAGGAGTTGACGAGAAGAAAACTGAATTTTATGCACACAGCAAATATTTACAACATTTACAGCAGAGATACAGGTTGGAACCGGCTAAAAGGGAAACATTCCCACCTCGGCATAGCCGACGATGCCGAGCATCAAAACCTAGTACTGAACGCCGGACCGTGCCCTCGGGCACGGTTTTAACCCCCTTAGGTCCAGCCCTAATTTCCGCAACGACCAATCACAACCAGCATCAACCTGATTGGTTCGGTCTGACGTCCAGCACCCCCATCAACTTTAAGAGGACTAAACCTTCTCTCCAAAAAAAAAGGAAAGGCAAATCTCCTAGGGTCACGTCCTTCCATTGGGCGCTTGCATTGAATGAGCGTCTCACTTGCCCCCGCGCGGTCGAGACAGCGCGTTCAACCAACACCTTCTCGACTTTTACAAGGCCTGCTCACATCCTCCTCTCCCAGCCGTTTACGTCACGCTAGTTGTCCTTTTCTCCCAACACCGTTGGCGTTTGGACGGTGCACCGTCGCTCCTGGCGTCCCTTGGCGCGCGTTCAAGTGTAGGATTGCAGATGGCAGGAACGCCAGACAAAATGAGACTTCTGGTTGGTCGCTTAGATTTTGGTGGCTGGCGATGTCTCTTCTCTGTCGACCAATAGGGCGCCGCTCGCCCGGACAGCTTTGTTCGACGACAGTATGAGCCAATAAAGGCTTTCTCCGAACGCTCCCGGAAACAGGTTCGAGCGAAAATATTTGAGCAACTGAATATCATCTTTTTAGTCATCGCTGCCTACTCTCTTAGTATGGTTTGGTGCTGCACAGCTCCGCGCTGACGTTATTTTTTAGTTGCTTTCCCACGCTCAAGTGTGCTTTCAATCATGTGCATGCATTTTGCATGTATCAGTACGTGCAAAAAATATTGAAGTGTGACCAGCATCACCGGTGCTTGAAACGAGGCTATGGCGTTGCGCAGAAGACTACACTAGGCGTGGCGTAACATGGGGCGGTGTTGTGTTCCTGGGTGTCGCGGGAACTATGACACTGGTCCAAGGTGCATGTTGTCGCGTTTCCAAAGGATGCCAGTAGGAATGAAGCGTTGTCCTTGTGTTTGTGCTTCTTATGTTGTGCGTTGTTACCTGCTCTACTGCCTTCTTCCAAGAAATGAATCGTGGAGTAGAATCATCCCGCGGAAGTATTTCACACCCAGCGTGCATTCAATGGTGAGAAACTGAAGTTTATGCCGTACACCTCATGTCCCACGTACTCGACCAGAAGGTCAGGCTGTGCTTAAATAATGTTTGACGTGAAAAGACTGGCAGTCTTAGTGAATTTGACCAGGCCAGGGATAAGGAACAAAAGTATGCAGTACTGTGCTGGACTGCTTAATAACACGCAAAATATGTGATATACCGGCAATGAGTGACATATTTTTCATATATTGCGCAATTAAGTTTGTGAAGGTTTGGTTTGGTTTGCGGAGTTTAACGTCCCAAAGCAACTCGGGCTATGGGAGACGCGGTACTGGAGGACTCCGGAAATTTCGACCACCTGGGGTTCTTTAACGTGCACTGACATCGCGCAGCACACGGGCGCCTTGCTTTTCGCCTCCATCGAAAAGCTGCCGCCTAGGCCGGTAACTTCACTTCTAAGAGAAAGACCTAATGAAGAAGCTATCACGCTTTGATGCAGCAACAGGAAATACTTTGACAGTTGACAGTGACAGATTCCATCTGGTGTCCATTGACGTACCACCTATTTACCCGAATTGCACAGCTTACTTGAACCAGTCCCAGCTTCGTAAGGCCCTGCCGTTGTCCACCACCGAAGCGGTGGCGGGTGAAATGACGGCCTACAAGATACAAATTCGGTGGCAGGCTAGCCCCGTAGGCATTTCGTTTCTGCGAGATACGCCTTGGAAACCTGTAAAAATGGTCACAGCCAGAAATTCTAGTGCGGCATGTAGTGCGTGCCGCAACAAACGTTACTTTGAACAACTTTTGTAAAATGAAAAACGATCATACTCAAAGTGCACCGAAAAAAAAAAAAGCTGCAGACAGAAAAATGAAGACGTTAAGCGAGAAATGAAATTGGCCGCTTCTAAACCTTCCTGTCAATAAAACCATTTTTATAAAAGCATTTGCGATTCTATTTCAGAATGCTGTTTACAAGTCTTTTAAAAGCTGCCTTAGATATTGGCGGTGCATGCCTCGGCGGTGCGAAAACAATTATACGCGAGTGTTAGCCAAGCTCCCTTAATAATTACCGAACGCAAAAAACCTGCAACAGACGCGCACCTGGGTGTCATTATAACAAGCAGCCGCGACAGAATCAACGCGAACGCCAGGAGGCCGAAAGCAGCGTCCGCGGTGCCGGGGGCAACTGGCGTGACGTCACGGCCTCCGTGGAAAGGCCTTATTCAAGAAGGTGTTGGTTCAACCCGGTGTACCCATAAAAAAAGGAAAGAAAAGTACAGAGCATTCTTTTCACGACGCGCCTGTCGTCACGAGTGCGTTCGCCACAGCGTTCCATCGGGACCCGCGCTAATCTGTTGTACCAGTCGGTCCCTTACACGCCCCTTCTAAGATTCTACACGGGGCCCAATGGCGCCGTTTAGAATTAATTCATTCAAGAGACAGATTGAGCCTAGCGCCACTTCAGAGCTATGTACTACTGCCCGAACGCGACCGCAACACTATCCGGACAAACAATGCTCAAATATTGCGGGGGCACAATAGCAACAACAACGAAGAAAACACCATGCGCACGGGCATAAAACATAACAAAACTAAAACGCTAGTGTGATCACTTCAAACACACGATTTGCGTGCACAAGTTGCGCCTCACACAAAGTTCAAGTTCATGCGCAGGCATCAGTTCTCGTGTTCGCACACACCGATTATCCTCGCGAACACCCACACATACGCGCGCACACTTGCAAGGCTTCAGCACTCATTAGCGCCAGCGTTTCGGCCGTGGACGCCAACATGAGTCTCCCCGGCCGCACGCCCTGCCGCTGTGTGAGCTCGAGCCGGCGTGCGATGTATTGGGCCACAGTCGCAACAGAGGGAAAACTCACCCGCTTGTATCCCCCGGGGTCGAATACCTCCTGGCTTTCGTTAGAGTCCAATCTCTCACCATACGATGCTCCCGAGGGCACGCTCTGCACGTTCCGCCGCGACCGTGCGTCTTGCGCCTTGCCCTGTTCCCCCCCTTTGCATGGGCTAACGAAACCCGTGCGGCGCTTGACCTGGCGTGCTGAACAGTAGATAGCACGGTACCTCAGGCGTGCTTGCAATATGTGAGCTACGCACCTGTCTACTTGCACTTCACCTCGATGGCCGCCTTTTGCCCCATTACCTTTGGCACTAACATTGCGAATTGCCATGCCCTGCTTGACATTTTCCGGTTCCGTGGCAACATCGAACCTTGAAACTGCAGGAGCTACCTTCCTTTCGCCTGACTCGATATTGTCTAGCGACAATGCTTTGTCCTCGAACGACGCGGTCAGGCTTTCGTCGGGTGCGTTTGAAACTTGCACAGCCCTCTTTTACGTTCTCTCCTACTGACCCGTCTCCACTCGCAGCCTCGAAAGGAGAGCTCCTGCTGGGGACAGTAGTACAGGGCACTTCATGCAATATGCTATGCGCAGTGCGCCGTTGCACCTGCGATGTATTTCCACCTCTCGTTAACTCCACGAGGTCGCGTCGGTTGACCGTGACAGGTTCTCGCTGATCGAACCGCTCCTTCTCTGAGCTTGCCTGAGGTCGTTTTTGTGGCAACGCCGAATCTGTTTCACGTGAGCCTGGCTCGCATTTTGCCGATACCTGGCCGCTTTCCCCTTTATCGCTTGGCGCTGGAAAAGCCTCAATATGCTCACTCTAAAGCAATTGTTTTCCGGCTCTGGTGGTGCTACTAGTGGCGCTATGCTGGGCATGTCTGCGCTCACTGCCCTCATCCACCGTGTTGCTATAGCGATCTTCCGATCAGCTTCATGGCGCTCCGCGATTGCGACTTCAATCGCGCGGTCCATATCGAGCATAGTGCACTCGAAACTTAGCGCATTTCCTCCCATTATCCTCTGCAATTCTGCCTGCAGCTCCTTTAACCGCGCCTGTTTCGCTTCCAAAATTAACCTTTTATCCATTTCTACTTCTTTTCCTCTACCGAGGTTTAAACTCAGAAATTATTCATGCAGACCCATGCACCCTTAAAACTGCCCAACCGGCTCGAACGCAGAGACGCGAACAATGGGACCGGGAAAACTCACGGTTTGGATGTGTTGATCTCCTTTGAACACTCTTCCGTATCGATGTCCGCCGCCACATTTCGTGGAGCCTGCGATGCGCTGCCGCTCTCCACGGGCCTTGAGTTCGTTGCTGCTAACTTGCGTAGACCAGCCGCTGACCGACGTGCTGCGTTTCCTAACCGGATGCAGTCCCGCGTCCGCTCTTCTGGTCCTTGCTGCTACCTCTCCTGGTTTCCTTTGCTGCCGCTTCTCGCCGCCTGCTCCTCCTCTGTCTTCTTCGCTGCCTTACTTTGTCTCTACTTTACCCGTAGAGACATCCTGTCGACTGCGCCAGTGGGGTTCCGTTGGTGGTTCTTTGTTACCTTGTACACCAGGGGTGCGCCGTTATCGACGGTACACCGTGTTGCAGCGGAAGTTCCTTGTGCCAGCGACGCCTCGCCGTAGATGGTATGAGTGAAGACTTGAGGGCAGGAGTTGACGAGAAAGAAACTGAATTTTGTGCACAGCAAATATTTATAAGATTCACAGCAGAGATACAGGTTGGAACCGACTAAAAGGGAAATATTCCCACCTCAGCATAGCCGACGATGCCGACAATGAAAACCTAGTCCGGAACGCCGGACCGTGCCCTCGGGCTCGGTGTTAACCCCCTTAGGTCCAGCCCTAATTTCCGCAACGACCAATCACAACCAGCATCAACCTGATTGGTTCGGTCTGACGTCCAGCGCCCCCTTCAACTTTAAGAGGACTAAACCCTCTCTCCAATAAAAAAAAGGAAAGGAAAAACTCCTAGGGTCACGTCCTTCCATTGGGCGCTTGCATTGAATGAGCGTCTCACCTGCCCCTGCGCGGTCGAGACAGCGCGTTCAACCAACACCACCTAGACTACTCGGTGTTGGTTCAACCCGGTGTATCCCAAAAAAATGGAAAGAAAAGAGCAGAGCGTTCTGTCACGACCCGCCTGTCGTCACTAGCGCGCTCGCCATAGCGTTCCATCGGGGCCCGCGCTAATTTGTTGTGCCCGTCGGTCCCTTACAGGCATGTTGCGTGTATGCGGGATTCGTTGCATTCTTTGCTATAGTTTATATTTGGACTATGATTAATGCGGCTAGTCAGTATGCAATGTAACTATGTCAGTATAGGTAATTAATCATGACTGGCTACGATATTGGCTTGCTATAGGATTGCATTTTTGCTAGGACGGGGATTGGGGCTATAACTAATCTGACTAGTCATTATGCAGCATTACAGCAATATAGCCAATAATTCGTGACCAGATTTTGTATTGGCTTGTTATGTGGATTCTGGATTGGATTCTTGGATATGGCTTGCATTACTGCTATGATTAATGTGGATAGTCGATTTGCAAATTTGTTGAGGCATTATAGCCAAGTAATCATGACTGGAATCGGTATTTTTCGTTTTGGCTTGTTATCTTGCATGTGCTGGATTGGATTTGAATCTGTCTTTTGGCCAGGCATTCCACGGAGAGTAAATTTCTGCAGACGATGCGCCAAGAAAGGCTTTCACCTTAATAATTTGTGAACGACTTAGTTATCGACAGCTATTCAAAAATACAACTGGCCACTTAGAACGCATGGGGCAATTTCTCAATTCTTCTGCACAGCTTCCAAAATAGAAGACAAATTTGTCCTTATTGAAAAGTGCAGAGTATTGTTGCCACTGAGAAGATAGTTTGATTAAATAAAAATGACAGAAACTTAGCATGGTTAAGCCCAGAGGGATGCGAAAGCAGTAGTCTTTGGCTACGCTTAGGTTCGGCTTGTGGTTCACCTTTGTGGTAGAGCAGGAGTCAGCTATGGGTTCTACTTTGATTCAACTTTATTTATGCCAATGAAAACACTGTGATCATCGGTGAAGAAATGGTTATCGGTACATTGGTGATTCTATTGCCATTCATGTCGGTCTGTCTATACATCATCGCCCGCCTGACTATACGCACTGCAGGGCGAAGGCCTCTCCCATATTTCTTCAATTAACCCGGTTCTGTGTTAGCTGCATCCACTTGACCAACTTCTTAACCTCATCCACCCATCTAACTTTCTGCCGCCCCCAGCTACGTTTTCGTTCCTTTTGAATCCAGTTTGTTACCCTAAGTGACCATTGGTTATTCTCTCTTAGTACTATTTACTGTCTATACGTAACTAAGTCTAAACTACTTCCCCACTGAGTAGTTGATTTTGGCGGTGAGGAGCTGAGCTGTAGGTAATACTTGGAGTCAAGTTATTCGATGAATCAAAGTCTCTATCGGGATCTTTGTTTAGGTCACCGGTGCAGACAACCAATCCTCTATCGGTCCATTTCGGCAGTCTATTGGAGAAGATATTAAGAGCAGTTTCGAGTCCTGTTTGGGGAGAGATATACACACGCTGCTTCGGCCTGTTATGTTGGGACTGGAGGTGTTACTACGCAAGCTTATAAAGGCTCCTTACATATATAGCAACACCGGCGTTTCGACTTTGTCCTGCCTGTACAGTCACGCCGCCTGAAAAGGAAGCTGCGCCGAACATCAATAACGAGTCAGACACCTAAGAGGAATGCTGAAAAGCAAGGGATCTTTTCCGTGGCCTTCGTACCAACAACGGCGATGGTAAATCTGAATGTTTTAAACAGACAGCACCTGACGCAGTTTTTCGACCAGCTGGTTCCTGGTGAAGTCGACGAAGTCAAAATTAATCCCTGGAAGAATGTCCTCACAGTGGATGTCAAATCCCAGGCTGCAGTGGACAAGCTGAAAGATTGGTGCGCTTGACAACATGCCCGTCCGTTCCTTTCTTGCACATGGGAAAAAGACTACTGCAGGTGTAATCACCGACATTGACCGCGAGATAAGTGAAAGCGATCTCTGCACGCTGATCAAATCTACGGCGCGCATTGTGGATGTTCATCGTTTCGGCCGCTTAAAGTGCGCTAAATTAGTCTTTGAAACTGGATCCCTCCCATTCCACGTTAATTGGGCTATGTGAGACATCCAGTTCGGATGTATGTTCCAAGACCTGTTCAGTGCCACAAATGCATCAAGATCGGACATGTGAGTGCCGTTTGTCAACACGAGGTATCCTAACGTCGATGCGGTGGTACGCTCCCTCATGACACATGCCAGACTGAGACTGGCAAGCGTGCGAACTGCTCGGGTACCCATGAAGCGACGGCTAAGGACTGTCCTAAAATTCGGAACGAAAGACGTATACTAAAGAAGATTGTGCGAGATAACTCGACTCATCAAGAAGTCGCTGCGTCTATTCGTCGTCGACAGCACCGTTCCCGATGCCGACACAAGCAATCGGAAGGCAAGCCTAGCCTGGATAAGCCACTTTTACAGTTAACGTCAACTCAGGTGCCAAAACAGATTGAGCCTAATCCCGTTAACAATACTCTGTTTGTAATGTCACACAATGTCACAGGCCAAGGATCACACAGAAGCTGTGGTATTTATTACCTGCCCCCTGTTATGTTGAGTGGCCTGCTCTACCATCAAAGGTCATCGCCAGGCCTCATCCCAGTTTGGTTGCCACACGTGCTGAAAATTCTCGAAACCCCCACAGCCAACAGGTGAAAGAAATGCTGAAACAGCCTGTTCGTTCAATGCGGGTGCTGCTCTCTAGCATTAACACGCAAACAGCAAAGTTTGCTGTTCAGTTTCTGGACGCATTTGAGCCGCTCTTGGCAGCATTGCAATAATACACAATGGCGCAACAAACTAACTCCACCTCCTTGGCGATGCACTTGCGCCGCAGTGTAGTGATGCAATGGAATGCCCGAGGCCTGCGTGGTCGGCTGTGTAACTTCTGACAGCTGGCACAGAAGTACCGCTTCCCTGTGATTGTGATCTGTGAGCCCAGTATGCCGACTGCTTTCCGTCTTTCCGGATATGTTCTGCTATGGTCTCGAGAAGCAGACGAAACCAGCGAAGTGCTGATATGTGTACGCCTAGACATTGCGCCCGTCCGCCATGCTCTACAGCCTCACAACACAAATCAATACATTTGTTTGACATTAACCCTAAAAGGACGCGTATGTTCTGTAATTGGCGCTTATATTCCACCGAGGGATGGTTTGGACAAATCATATTTATTTTCAACAATGCAGTGTTGTGCAGCTCCTCGTATTATTGTGGGGGACTTTAATGCTCACTAACCTCAGTGGAGTAGTGCCATAATGAGCAATCGTGAAATAGACCTGGCAGAATTTATGCATACACAAGATCGTCAATTGAAATGACGGTTGCTGACGTTCCTACGCGGAACAACCTACCGTAGCTGCTTGGATGTGGCGTTTGTTTCCAGAAGCCTCCATACCTCTGTTTCTTTGTGTGGTGATCTGGAAACACATGGGAGTGATAACATACCAACGTACGTATGCATCAAGTGGTTCGCACCTGCAACTTCGCCTCGTGTGCAATACACAGACTGGCCCGCCTTTAGGGCATCGGCGGAGACTTCCAGCGTGGAACGCCAATCACCATCTCAAATAGAGGGCCTCATTACTTCCTCTCTCAGTAAGAACAGTCGCTATGTTTGTGTGCCGGTGTCAATGTCCTGTATCGACGTGGAATTCGAGCGGCTTCGCGCGATTCGTCGACGAGCTGAAAGGAAGTACAGAAGAATGAAATCCGCGCAAGATCTCGCACTTACTCGCCGAGCTAAAGGACAACTTTTGCGCCACCTGGAGAGGTTAGGAAAACAACGTTGGAGACAGTTCTGCTCATCACTGGATCCCCGTAAGCCCCTGTCGCGTATCTGGCATGTAGAGAGTAGCTTGCGCACACCTCCGCAAGAAAGGCACCCTTTTTGTGACCTGGCTCTTTATCAACGCCGCAATGAAGTTGACGTAGCTGAAGATTTTTGTGAAATGGTTGTGGGCACAAACCAGGCACAGTTGCCAATTTGAGAGTTTTTTACGCCACCTTCGCTGAATGATCAATACGACGTGCCCTTTACATATCTGAATTAGACGCCGCTCTTGCATCTTGTCGGCACTCATGTGCACCTGGTCCTGACGGGATTACTCATTCAACCTTATCAAACCTCGGCAAGGATGGTAGAACTGCACTACTTAATTATTTCAATTATATATGGGCTTCTAGTACTTTTACTGAACACTGGAAAATTAGCCGCCTGATTGCTCTTTTGAAGCCTGGAAAGCCCCCTCTCGAACTTACCTCATACCGGCCAGTTGCCCTAGCAAGCTGTGTTGGAAAAGCTATGGAGCTAATGGTGCTGGCAAGACTTGAGTAGTTAGAGTAATGACCTTTATCCGAATATGATGACTGGATTTCGCCGGGGACGCTCTTCCATTGACAGCTTCATCGACCTTGTGGCGACAGTAGAACACGAAAAGCATCACCGTCGACTATTAGCTGTTGTCTTTTTAGATATAACGGCAGCATACGACAACGTGCTCATGATGCTATTCTTGATGAGCTTGGCGACGTGGGAGTTGGTGCCAGCTGCACTTGTGGATTGTGAGCTCTTAGTGGCCGCTCTGCTTACATGACTACGCCTGAAGGAGATACAACCCGCTTTCAGATCGGTCGTGGAGTTCCACAGGGAGGAGTCCTCAGCCCAACTTTATTTAACGTTGCGCTAATTGGCCTGGAGAGAGAACTGCCAACTAGCATTCACATAAGTGCATATACTGACGACATCTGCACCTGGGCCTCTGGTTCGACGCGCCCACAACTACGTACGAGATTGCAACGAGCTGTATCATCGACATCGATGTACTTACGGCGTCAAGGTTTATTTTTAGCGGCAGAAAAGTGTTCACTGATCGTATTTACGGGAAAATTTGTAGCCGCTACCCGATTACTCTTCATGGAGTCGTAATACCGGACGTCTCCAGGCACAGATTCTTGGGAGTAATTATTGACCACTGACTATCTTGGACGAAACATATTACTATGGTGAAAAAAGTCTAATCATTTTTTGCCATGTACTTCGTTTTACAGCTGGCGACAGCGTGCAAGCACAAGCACTGAGAATATGCCTTGGACTGCCCAGATGCTCCTCTAACAAAGGCACAATTGAAGAGGCACATGCTCGCCCATTATGCACATACTTGTGACACGAACCACTTTCTGTATATTGACGAGCACTTACAAGACACCGCTTTCACCCACTCAGCAAGATTCTGGATGAACGGCCGGATTGCAGTTTACAAGTGCATTCCAATGCCATCAGTCGCAAGTACCGACAGGATTCGCCCTCCCACATTGTCCCGCTCAACCACCATGGACGATGGATAAACCTTTGGTGCACCTTCATGTTCCCGGAATACTCAGCTCAAACAACTTACTCTGGCGCACATCTGGTCAAAATATCCTAATTGCATTCACGTATACAATTCGCTGCAGCAGTGGTCAAACCAGCTCAGAAAACGACTCTACATTTCCTTCTGGGACATTCTTCTACATCATCCGCTGCTGAACTTGTAGCCATTCGGGAATCTATTCGTTACATATGTGGGGAACCACATCAAAAATGGTGTATGTTCACGGACTCAAAGGCTGCATTGCAAATTTTGGAAAACTTCTTACGCCACACTGCCTACCAGTCCCTGGCACTAAACATTATGGAGCTCCTCACACCTGCCCTGCTGCAAGGGCGCAGGATAATGTTTCAGTGGATCTCTGCCCACTGCGGGCTCCATGGGAATAAACAGTCCGATGATAAAGCGAAGCGCACTCATCAATGGCCTCCAAACAGATGTGCTTTTTTAAGAGCGGATACGACGTGCCTTCTTACGAGTTGTATGAAGAATGCTACAGCAGCTTGCTGGGCCCAGCCAGATGCCCGACACATTCGTCTAAGAAGGTTCCATCGAACATTGAAATTTCTGTTCCGCGTGATATTCCGCGTCATCAAGCGTGCTTGCTACGTAGACTTCGTTTAAACGTGGCTTTCACGCGCAAGTACTTACATTTAATTGGACAGGTGGACTCGCCGGAATGTTCAATTTGTGGCTTCCCAGAGACTGTGGACCAAAATTATTGTTGTGCCCAGCGTATGCGTACGAAAGAAGTGTGCTAGCCGCTTCTTTGAAGCGTTTGGACAAGAGACTTCTGTCGGAGGAAACCCCCGCCTGGACACCATTCCTCTTGCCCTGCCAAGCGCCCAGCAGTACAAGAGGAATGGTGTCCAGGCGGGGGTTTTTTGCGCTAGCGGACTTGACTCGCGCTTGTATACCAGGCTACTGTGCCTGTATATGTATTTCATATGCCTTCTCCCACATCGTCACCCATCATGATCTTCTTTCTTCTCTCCTCCCCCTTCCCCAGTGCAGAGTAGCAGGCCGGATTTGAATTATTCTGGCCAAACTCTCTGCCTTTTCCTTTCAATAAATCCATCTATCTACCCACTTTGTCCATCTCGCTGAGCTGCAGCTACAAAGTTGAAGCCAGATATAGGATGAGAATTTGACCGTGAAACACCCGTTTCTGTGAACACCAAGCCGTGGGCAGACATTAGCTGTGTGTCCAACGTTATTTCTTGTAGGTGGGGCAATGAGTGATCTAAGGTTAAAAGCCACCACTGTAGTCTCACTGCTAGCAAGAAGGTGTTCACGACTGTTGAATGCAGTGGCCAATCTTTGCTTTTTCAGACGTTCAATATCTGCACGAAGTGACTTGTCTGAGTTTGGCCCTTTATGTAGAAACGTGTGGCAGCCTTCTTTGTTTGTCAAGTATAGTCCATCCTGACTTGTGGCTCTACTTAATGCTAAGTACGCAAGCTTCTGTGGGTTATTTCATACATAATCATACACTACAGCCTCGAAGGTTCCCCCTTGACAATTGTGTATGGTCATAGCACTGGCGGGTATCAGCGGAAACTGAGTACGTTTGGCTGCCATGTGTTTAACCAGCTTTCCTTTCAATTGAATTTGCATTGATACCATATATGGGTATCCATTGGTTCTGATGAATATCATACCCACGTTGTGCATGCTTGGCTTTAGCTAAGAGACCAACACTGGATGGACAGCAGAAGCAAACGCGGCATGGCTCTTCTTGTGCACCATAGTCGATTCCCTTCAGTCTTCCCACCCTGCCATTCACTAGTTCATCAGTAATCTCCAAATTCCGTATGAGCATATACGGCTTGTCTATGCACAAGACGACCAGATTAGGTAAATTGCCAGTCTCAATTCTACTGAAAGCTCTCAAAGTTTTCTCAGCCAAACTTCTTTCTTCTTGTGACCTGTGTCCAATGACCGGGCCTCGAGTCAAATGTTCTTCCTTGTTACGGCTAGCTTTGGCCAACCTTTCATTGTAGGCACCCACGTCGGTATTACTGTAGTACAAACGCACTGGGTCGGCACAATATGCTGTCTTATCCTCTGGGCTTATAAACCCGGACTCCGGCAGTTCGATTTCAAAGTCTTCCAAGGCTTCTCCATCTCCAATCTTGGTTAGTAATGTAGAGAAGACGACGTCACTTTGGCGGACAACTTGAATTAAAGGGAAGTATTCCAGGTTATGCCAGGCCAGCACTTCAGTGTTATATACAGTTCCGGCTGATTTTGGCCGTTTGTACACCTCAGATGCTCGATCTGCGGGTAGTCGCCTCACGTCACCACATAGGATGACGTCAAACCCACCAAATGGTTATTTTAGCCTGTCTGGCCTGCTTTTACGAAGCTGTCTATAAACTTGACGTAATAAGTCAGACAATAACATACTCACTTCGTCTATGATGACACATCTCACGCCTCTGAACAGGATTTGGAATGTGTTGAGGTCAGAGGCCGACAGTCCCTTTTCATCTCGAGACCAAGTCATGACTATCTTAAAGGCAGAGTGCACTGTTGTACCATTGAGTACCACAGCAGCCTTACCAGCGGTAGCACACGCTATATAAGAGTTTACCCCAGACACTTCTTCATCTTCATAGCCAATCTTTCGGGTTTTGCAGTAGCGATTGTAGACATCTATGATTAAGCGAAGAGTGAAAATCTTGCCACAACCGGCTGGACCCGTAAAGATTTGTAGAGGTTTGGCGTCCGTTTTCGTGACACAATGTATAACTTCTTCGATTATCCTCATTTGGCAGTGGTTTGCCATTTTTTTTCATAGAATTCATTCAGTGGCATACAGTCTTCCCGCTTCTTCACGGCCGGACAGGATGGAGAAGCAACGACGCTTCTAAGTGTGCTTGCCAGCATAATGTCGGTGCTGTCATTCTCTTAAACTAATGTAGCGTTCTTGGTTGGTTTCTTGTCTTCTTCAACAGCTAAATCTTGGCAGTCATCGTTTGGTAAATCTTGTCCTATGCTAATGTCTTAAATGTACTCTAGGCGTTTAGCTGTCGTGACATCACTGTTGTACTTGGTCTTTACCTCCATAATTTTTTCCTTATTTTTATCAAAGATGTTCTCAAAGGCGTTACCGTCTAAGATATGTATTTCTCTTCTAAAAGGAAAGAATAGCATGACGTGTTTTCGATTGTAGTTTACAACATCGTCAATGCCATAGTCACGGCATCGGATAATCGAAGTTTTCGTTCGCTTGACTATGTTGTTGCTAAAAAGTCACAAATTCGGGAGATGTTAGATTTTCCATTTCAGATGGTGGTTGTTCGTACTTCTCAACGGGGCTGGAATGCCAAATATCTGTGCTATGCAGTTCCAGCTTTTCTGCATCCCTCTGTTTAGCAGACTTTCTGCTCCTCGTCCTTTCTTCAGGCCACGCAGTGTTCACGAAGATGACGTCAGTACTTGTCTGACTCATATCAAAGTTGAGCAACATCCACGCCGCCTCTTGCGCCGACATTTCGATGGCGTTTATCATTTGCATGGCGAGTCTCCTTAGAGCCTGTTCGTAGGAAAGTTCTGCTTCGGGATCTTCTGCAACGACGTTCTTGATGGCACGGCTCAGAGATGATACACCACGATTAGGTTTGTTAACATATTCTACCACATAGGTAGCACATGCATAAACGTCCAGGATTATTTGTAGGTCCATGTTAGAGTTTAAGACGTGGGCTATCGAAGAATTGAAGGCGTTGATATTGCACTTGCCCAAGTCCCGCTTTAGCAAAAGTATTGGACGTGTGAGACCAGCACGAATGACCTCTTCATACTGCACATAATCTTCAATCATGTGTTCATCCCACATTGATTTGTAGCTTTCATACACTGTTGTGCCCAAGGCTTCGTGTAAGGCATCCCGTTTAGATTTCAACTTTTGGTGCGTCCGCAAGGCTTCAGGATCGTCTTCACCATTGGGTGCAACTGTTGGCCTTAATACCTTTGTCGAAGGCATTGGCCTTAGAGGATAATAAAAACGGCACACCTTACGGTTTCCTTGTAACGCGTGTGGGTATGCTGATGTTGTTGACTTCTTGGTCTTTTCCAACGCCACATCATCGAGGGAGAGAAGCCGTTCAGCGAATGCAATTGCCTCCGGCATTCCACCGTTCCCCACCTCTTCGTCTTGGGCATCGTTGAGCCAAAGTAGTAGATGTGCATGGGCACTTCCGCTATGTTGGAACTCTATTCCCTTAATGTAGTCCTCCAAATGGTTAGGATTAAATGGGTTTAGTCGCTTGATGGACAGTATGCTTATTATGACACGCACAATGTGCTCAAGGTATGTAGCACATACTGTCGGATCTTCATTCACAAGTGTTGCAGCCATAGTAGCTATCCATCTCTTCTTCATTGACGCCAACCTCGGACGGTGTCACTTTTAAGCGTTTTAGTAGATTTAGAAGGCGAGGCCAATGAACTTCCGATACCGAAAGTGTTAGGAATGCAGTCAGTTTGCCTAACTGGCGAATCATGGCAAAGAATTCGGCGTTACGGGTATGCCAGTTCTGCATAGCATTAGGTGCACCTTTCATGAAACACATGTCTCTCTTGATCAGGTTGACAGTTTCATCTAGATTTTCCACATCTGCTCTGGCCAAATCCCCAAAGTCTGCCTTGTTTCTAAACATTACATTTAGCCTATCGCATACACGATGACGGATTAGCTTCATTGCCATGTACAAAACATGCATAGGTAGAGCGCCTTTTCTATTTTCTAATCTCAGATGATTGGTTTGGTTTGGTTTGTGGGGTTTAACGTCCCAAAGCGACTCAGGCTATGAGAGACGCCGTAGTGGAGGACTCCAAAAATTTCGATCCCCTGGGGTTCTTTAGCATGCACTGACATCGCACAGCACATGAACGCCACTCCGTTTCGCCTCCATCGAAACGCCGCCGCCGAGGCCGGGATTCGATCCCGCTTCCTTGGGCACAGTAGTCGAGCGCCGTAACCACTGCGCCACCCCGGCGGGGCTAATCTTAGATGAAGCCATGGAGAAGATCGATGGTTTTGCTTCTGGCTTGATATATCTTGCATGGCCTAAGCATATTTGAGGAAAGGACAGCTCTTCTGCGTGAGTGTTGTAGAGGATATACTCGTGGGTTTCTTTCCTCCGCCTGGAGCCATTGTTAAGGTGAAGTCTTCACAGCACACCATAGTATTTTGATCCATGGTTAAGGCAACTGCTTCGACCATAGGATCACAGTGGTCTTCCTCGGCAATCTCACAGTGCTCGAGTTCAAACGTATTTTATTCGTCTAGATCAATGATTTGATTTAGCTTAACTGCATTAATTTTAATATCATAGTGCCTGTACAGTAGTCAGTCTTTAAGAACCTCTACCCACGGCAGTAGTTTCGTGATGTTTTGTCTGCCAAGTAGACAGTTTTCGTAAAGAGGTGTCTCTTAATGTTCAAAAAGACAGACTGTTGGTCATCTATGTTTCTCGACAGCTGCTTCAACATTTCATCCGTGTTAACCAGCACATTCGCAATTGGCCCTTTGATTCCGTACTGCCCGTTTCTCCGATTTATTAGGCGCCTGATTTGGACAAAAGGTATCAGCAGAGACAACATACGTTCGGCAACGGAGTTCGAATGTGGCAAGCCCTCTGACATAGGCGGATATTTATAGACATTAGACACACTGTAGTATGAATTTTCTGTTCTTTTAAGCTTATTTTAAACGCTTGGCATACAACTGCATTTATTAAGGTATCATCGTCCCAATCTGGATATGTATGCCATAGAATGTCAAGATTAAACCCGAGGTTGCTTACCGGAGTGAGACAGTCTTTGTGCCATAGTAAACCACACACTGAACACACACTTCCAAAAGCGTTGTTCGTGACTCTTCTGTGGAATTCACGTGTAGCCGAGTCGAACTCGCTGACTCTTCTTTCAAACTCGGTGCGTCGCTGCTCCTCGACGTCTCCTGTGGGTGCTGTTAAGCTGGCCTTTGCAAGTGGCTTTTCCCGCCTCTTCTTAAGACGTTCAGCTCTCTCTTTGGGCGATTCCTCTACACGCCGTTTCCTCCTGGCTTCATTACTCTTTACTCAATAGGCACGCTCCTTTTGAAGTCGCATTTGCCGTCCTGCACTTTCTTCAGCACGTTGTCGCCGCTTAGTTGCATTCGTACTTTCTTCTCTGGTTAGCGAACTTGTAGATTCTTCATTATTACCGTTAAGAGCAGCCATCAAGCTACCTCCTGGGAATTCTTCGTTTTCTTCAGTTTCTTGTGAAGAAGTCGCACGCGCTCGCCGAGCAGTATCTTGAGCCCGCTGCCTGGCTCGACGCCCATCACGCTCGTCTTTAGTCTCCGTAGCTCGCTGGCTTTTCCTACAAGGGTTCAACGCTGCTGAACCCAATATTGAGCGAAAGCATTAGCTGTGAGTGACCGAGCGTTCTTGTTCTCTTTTTCTTCCTTCTCGGCCCACATATATGCCCCGCTTTAACCAAGTCGTATCAGCATGTCTTAGTGGCCTATATGGGTAACGTGAATGCCAGTGTCCTAGCACGCTGATTCTGACATAACCGTCCCATGTGAAGCGAGAGACCCAAGTTGGCAGCTCCTGCCAGCCCACTTATAAAGTCCCGCTTTAACCAAACCGTATGAACGTGCCCGCGACCGCGCGACGCCGACCGCATGAGTTGGTAGCCCAGCTCTCACCCTAGTGTCACGTGAAGTGTGACGTCACAGCGTCACGTGGGAGATGCCACGCTACGCTGGAAGCTCGAAACCTAGAGTAGTATTGCTGTAGCAATAAAACGCGGAAACGTATTCCACTTCCAAACAAAGCTTTCACACACGTGTCCCTTTGCTTATGGCGGCCGGCTTCTGCCTAGCACATTGGTGCGCTTTCTCACAATGCTTCAAATTAGAGGAGAACAACGACAACAACAACCGCTTCAAAATAACAGCTTGAGGGGCTAGTTGGTGCTGCATAATACCCAGAAATGTGGCGCAACAAACACAAACTTTCTCTTCACCGCTTCTCTTCTCCTACACTCAAGTACATCTTCTCATCATCCTCCTCTTTGCCAAGGAGATAGTGGCACATTCTTCCCCGCAGAACATAAACATCGTCCAACAACAGCTTCCTTTCCCTAAAGGCGAGCTTAGTCACATAAAAACGGTCTCCCAACCTATTCTTTACTAAAATCATGACATTAACGCTGACAAGCGATTGTTGATGAAAAAAGAATAATAAAAATGAAATCAACAAATTTTTTTGTTCTCTTTGCTGCAGCGACTTCATTAAATCTTTGCAACTGTGCAGCAATTCCTAGCGCCAGGCACTGGACTGAGGTCCCTGCATGCATTTACGCACACAAAGAAGGCCGCTTCTCTACCACAAGCAAAGAGCAGGCGGACCGAGCACCGCATGATGTTCTTGCGAGCATTGCTATAAAAGCGAACGTACAGACAACGTGCCTTCGCCCTTTTTATGACTGCTTGCGTGCGATAGTGTGTGCAGCGGTGGCAACGCCGTCAACGCGAAGCGCCTTTGTTGACTTTCGTAACCTTCGTTGACTGCCATGTTCCTTTTCACTGAGCGCCATCATTTAATCTGCCCTCAGCAGTCAATTTCGACGGCCGGGATGATGTATATTTTTACTGACGTCCTGCTTCAGTAATTCGTGCGAAAAGCGCGTGTCACCAGGGCGTGTCCATCTGAATAACACACATACCACCGCCATCATTTCCCCTCTTGCGCTCTTCGTTCAGGAAGCCGACACGGTTGTCCCATCCGACCGCTGAGGCTGTAGTTAGGGCGTTTCCACGCCAGGATCGCACCACGAACCTTCCGTGTGCCAGGCGAGCGAGCTAGTACTGCTGCACGTCGACTTCTTGCAAACTTTTCCACAATTCGGTTCATTTAGAGTAATGACACTGGAGGTAGTTAAAAAAAAAATAAGAGATAATGCATTAAAAATAGCAAAACTGAAATTTTAATTAAAATGGCCAATGATTATAATATAAATAAACAAAACCTAGCGACGCATCTAGAGTGGCAAGATAAGTAGCAACAGCGCTCAGGCTTTCATGTTTCTACAGAGTATGGTCCTGCAGTGGTACAATTTTTTTGTTTATTTAAGGGCAGTGAAAACAATAGCCGGAAGATAAGAATCCATATTTATTGTTATTCGGTGAAAGATGACTTGGAAAGGGTGCGAAGAAATCATAAAACGTAAGGAATTAAAACTAGATTATGTCCTCGGAATCCGGGAGAACAATAGCCGTGGAGTTGCGCTCTTCGCTCAGGAAGCCGACGCGGTTGTCCCATTCGAGCACTGAGATTGTAGTCAGGGCGTTTGTGGCCAGTAGCAGCGCTAGTGTCGCTGCCCCTTTCACCAGAATTCCTGGAATCACCTGCGGTTATAAGGATCATCATCAGCAGCAGCAGCGTGACTATACCCACTGCAGGGCGAAGGCCTCTCCCACATTTCTCCAATTAGCCAGGTTCTGTGCTAGCTGCATACATTTGACCCCTGCGAGCTTCTTAACCTCATCCGCCCATCTAACTTTCTGACGCCCCCTGCTGCGCTTTCCTTCCCTAGGAATCCAGTTTGTTACCCTAAGCGACCATCGATTATCCTCTCTTCGCACTACATGTCCTTCCCAAGCCCATTTCTTCTTAATTTCCACTATAGTGACAGTAACTTGAATTAATTCTCTGACCCACTCTGCCCGCTTCCTATCTCTTAATGTTACCCCTGCCAATTTGCGTTCCATAGCCCTCTGAGTTGTCCTCAACTTAAGCAGAACCCTCTTGGTTAGCCTCCACATTTCATCCCCATAGGTGAGTACAGGTGAGATGCAAGTGTTGTATACTTTCCTCTTGAGCGATACCGGAAAGCTGCTGCTCATAATCTGCGAGTGCTTGGCAAATGCGCTCCATCCTCATCTTACTCTTCTTATTTCCTTTTCATGGTCCCGATCAGCGGTTACTACCTGTCATAAGTAGACATATTCGCCTACTACTTCCAGTGTTTCGCTACTTAACTGCTGTTCCTTCCCGAGGCTGTTGAACATTACCTTAGTCTTCTGCATATTGATTTTTAAATCTACCTTTCTACTTTTCCTGTCTAGGTCATCAATCATTAGTTGCAGTTCATCCCCCGAGTTACTTAGCGAGGCTATGTCATCTGCAAATCGCAGATTACTGAGGTATTCTCCAACTACCTTTATCCCTAACTGCCCCCATTCCAAGTCTCTGAATATTTCCTCTAAGCAAGCTGTGAATAGTACTAGGCAGATCGTGTCTCCTTGCCTAACACCTTTCTTTATGGGAATTTTGTTACTTTCCTTATGCAGAACTATGGTTGTTGTGCACCCCCTATATATATCTTCCAGCACTTTCACGTACGCTCGTTTACCCCCTGATATCGCAATGCCTGCATCACCGACTAAGTTTCAACTGAGTCAAATGCTTTTTCGTAATCAATAAATGCAATGTACAAGGGCTGGTTATATTCCGAGCATTTTTCTATCACCTGGTTGATGGTATGGATATGATTGATAGTAGAGTACCGTTTCCGAAAACCTGCTTGATCCTTTTTTTGATTGCAGTATAAGGTTGTCCTGAGTCTATTAGCGAGAACCTTAGTAAATACTTTATACGTAACAGAGAGTAAGCTAATTGGTGTGTAATTTTAAGATCCTTTCTTATGAATGAGGATAATGTTTCCATTCTTCCATGGTTCCGGTACCGTCAATGACACCAGGCACTGCGTATAGACCGTTTTCGCCGCGAGGAGGAAAATAGCCTCGAAGCGGCGCGCGCGGAGCCGCTCCTCCTCTCCCCTTTCTCGCTGGTATGCGCGGGCGGCAAGGTGGCCATAGCATTTGCATTGAGAACTTGTCTTTCGTGCTGTTTTTTGGGCGATAAAACAGCTTTTGCTTGGTTTTCACGCAAACTGTGACCATGAATCGTGAGCCGAGGTCATCAGGATACCACTGCGCTGTTGTTGGCTGCTCCAACAACTATCGTAAGCGAAAAAAACTAGGCGCAGAGCCATGTGCACAGCATCAACAGCCGCGGCTCAGTGCGGGTGCGATCTGTTTCAATTGCATCGTTTTCCGTCCGATGAAGACGAGCGACGGCGTTGGCTGGCTAGCGTCAACAGAAAGGATTTTGTGCCATCGACCGCCTCTCGTGTGTGCTCGAAACACTTTGTTGGTGGACAACGTACTGCCATGAACTCCATACCTATGCTTAAGCTGGGCTATGAACGGAAGGTAAGCATTACGTGCGTATGTGGCTGTGTGCGAAAATGCGGCACTTTCAAACACTCCAATTATTTTATCGGGTGTCAGTTGTACTAAAGAATCATTGTGCGCGACAACTTTCGCTCAGGTCATGACTGCCAGGAGACGGATCGTAAAAACGGACTACTTGCCGACGAAAAAGAGAAAGGTGAGCGTGCTGTCCTGTCGGTTCCTATCTGTCGCTATCCCTTGTCGGTTACATGCTAGCTGTTACGTTGCAGTCACTTAATTGGTTGTTTCACTTAATTTTTCACCGATGTCATAATATCGCGTCATGAAATTGCAAATGAGCCGAATCGGGCGAGTTCGCGTTATGTCTTTCTACTGATCAGCGAAAAACGGATGAAAATGCGTAAATGAAAACAACTCACAAGCGCTGCGAAAATGAGTAGGGTACAAGTGCAAACGAACGCAAAGTTGTCCGTTCTTTTAGTGTTTTTGTTCTCTGCTGGTTTTGACGCGCTCTGGCCTCACAGCCCAGGATTATTCGAAACACACGCGCAATGATCGCAAAATTCGCTAGGAAATTCTGCACAAGAGTGTTTTTTTCAGTTGCAATTAAACCATGTCACTGCAGTTAAAGCTGAAATGCATGACACCACTGTCATATGAAGTCATTTGTGCATTTTAAATATATTGCTAAGGTCCTAGATTTGCATGTTTGTGCAACGCTTAAAATGTATCAAGTGTGCGCAGCTGCTATGAAAACATTAGTGTCTGTGTTGCAATTGATGAAGGCTTTGCCAAAACTGAGAATGTAAGTTCCAAGCGTGTATTGTTTTTTGAAACTTTGTCTGTTAGCTTTGCAGCTATACACTTTCATAATCTGAATAAGGTATCAGACACTCTGAACGTCATAAGGAACAAGTGACTAATGCTTTCTTTACCTATGCCAGACAAAAGTTTCAACTCTAATGTAATAAAGTCAACTTCATTCTTTGTATGTTCTGCTTTTAAAACCAGTCGTAAGATGTAATCGTGCATAAGCATCTAGTCTTAAGAAACTTTGTCTAGGAATGATGATTGTTCCATAATATTCATCATTAATTAATGTATGCAAACCACCTACTTACTAGGTATTACAATGGCCATCTCTGTTTATGGACAATGCAGCATTTGATTGCATTCCTGTACTTTCAGTGTTGCATGTTTTCAAACTATTATTTAACTTTTAGATAGGTAGAGATATGTGTTCTAGATCACCTCCATTATTTCAGTGCTAAATGGATGCAGCAACTTGCCTCATTTCTAATTTGTGTGCAACTTGAGTGCTGTACACACAATACATCCTTAAGAAATTGATCCTGCAATGCAATAAACTTCAGAAGGCAGTTAGAGAAGAAAAACTGGCTCTGTCACACTGTTCTATTGCATTTTTCTAGATTGTAGAACCAGACCGGGCCAGTCTTGATACTTGTGCACTAAGTGCAGCACAAGACAGCATACCTGTGGCTAATGAAGATGCTAGCAGCGCAATGATAAATCAGGTGAATGAAGTCACTTCAAACAAACATATGGACTGACATACTTGCAGATTGGCATTAAAGTGCTAAACCCAATACTGGGCTGTCGCCTGTAGCTTTTACGGCCACCCATATTGGCCGGTACATGACAGTGCTATTCCAAGCTTTTATTATCTCAGACTTCTATTTTTGCATATGGTGCTTGAAGGACAATATTTATTTTTGGGACTGTCTAACAGGCTCTGATAAAGAGCATTGTATAAGCCAATATAACTTAGAAGTCTATTGAAAGTAACATTATGCTGTGCTTGTAGCATGATGCATGAAAACTAAAGTCATTTTAAGTTAGGTATTCATTCATAAGCAGTTAAAACACGTTTGGACTCTAAATGTAGCTCGATGAGATGTTTCATATGTTTACAAGCAATATTTGTCATAATAGCCCCTGTGGCAAAGCAAATTAATTGAAAGCAGTGTGCTTTTGCTACGTGCTTCCTTCAGTGCAAACATTGGTTTCCTCTGTTACAAATGTGTGAAAGAATACTTTTAGAGCTATCCCTGGTTGCTGTGACGTACGACACAAGTGATCTTTAAATTTCTTTTGCAGGATGCAGCTGTTGGAAGTCCTGACTTGTCCGTCCTGTCACATTCTGACCTTAATGCTGTAAGCTGCTAAACTTCAGTACACTCTTCATGCATAGTGAACCAGTTTTCCAGTTCATTTCTTTATTTTTTCAGGTCATGCACTTGCCTGAGCAGTATGCAGATAATACAGCGTCTTCTCCAAGACAGGAAGGAGAGGCTATAGACGACAATGTCAGTTTCTACATATTCTATGTTAGGCTTGTAGTAGTAAAATGGACATATTTTTCCAGTCGTCCCTGTACCTTGAAGAAGGATGCATGCCTGCAGCTTGCTCTATCCAAACACTGAAAGGTCACATTCACTGTGCGAGTAGGCATTACATTTTTTATCTTGCATGATAAACTGTTTCAGACAGAGTTGCATTTTTGAAATACAGCATGTTTTGCAGGCACCCTGTTCTACAGACGCAACGAACAGAAGCAGAAGAGAAACACAAACAGAACTGTAAGTATTTTTATTAAACCCTTAATGCACACTAAATGTGACTTTTCCTTGCATGACATCAAACAAAAGTGACCACTCTCTATTTCACTCCCACTCGATATGAAATGATTCGCTTACTAATACACTGCATCTTAAATATTTGCATTTCCAGGTCTGCACAAGAGACTGCAGCATGCAGTGGGAAGACCCCTGTCTTGCAGACCACACCTACACCTTACGACAGCAAGTGCTGATGGCATCTCAGATGACACATGAAGACATAGCTTTTTATACTGGGGTGTCTAGGCAAGTTTTCCAAAAGCTATTGACTTTTGTGGAAAAAATGTCAATGCCACAATCACGACTAGCATTGGAGGACCACCTTCTATTGACGCTTATGCGCCTCAGGCTTGGCCTGCTATACAGAGATCTCTCCTTTAGGTTTGGAATATCTGCTTCCTCTGTGTGCAAAATATTTAATTGCACACTAGAATGCCTGCAAAAGATCATGCAATATTATGTAATATGGCTTCTTAAAGATAGGATTGTAAGCAGCATGCAAAATTTATTTATAGAGAATGGCTATGAAGATACACGCTGCATTTTCGACTGTACTGAGGTTGCCCTGGAAAGGCCCAAGAAAGAGCATGCAAGAGCTCAGACATATAGTGCATACAAAGGACATAACACAGTTAAATTCTTGATTGTTATTGCCCCTTGTGGATACATAATGTTTGTGTCTCGTACGTTTGGTGGTCTTGCCTCTGACAAACACATAGTTAGAGAATGTGGTGTCCAGGAATACCTTGTTCGAGGGGATGTCATTATGGCTGACAGAGGCTTCACCTTGGACCCGTACCTGGAAGCCCAGGGTGTCAAGCTGAATACCTCGGCATTCACCAGAGGTAAGGATGCGCAATCTTGCAGAGGTTATCCAATGATGAAAAGGAAAGCTTTAAACTGATACTAAATCTGTACCTTCTAGAAATGTATTGCCAGATTTCAAAGGCTGTTTGCTTATTTGGCAACAGTTGTTCATTGGGCACAGCAGCGTAGTGAAACGTTGCATGACACGAAGCATCAAAAAACGTTCACTCCAGCTGTGCCGGTAACGCGTTTTTGGTTTTTCATCTTTGGATGACAATTTGCAGTTTGCTATATTTCCATAATAAAGAGTTTTCTTCTTAATGTTGAGGTTCAAAAGAACTTGTGCATAATACTGATTTTGATTTTTTTTTTTTTTTGCTTTTAGGCAAACTTCAACTGTCTGAGCAAGAAGTGACTCAAACACGGCGCATTGCGTCTGTGCGGATACATGTTGAGAGGGCAATCAGCCGCATAAAAACCTACCAAATTTTCAAATCGGCTCTCAGCATCAAGTGCAAAAGGACTATTGACAAATCCTCTTTGTGTGTGCAGGCATCTGCAATCTGAAAATGCCACTAATAGCTGAGCAATCCGCTGGCGGCCAAAGAGTCAATCCGTCAACTGAGGACTGATCAAGAGTGTTGTAGAGAAGGAACATTTGCATGCAACATGCATTGAAGTCTTTTTATTTATTTTGTTCCGAACTACAAGGCTGAATGCATTGAGATCATATATTTAAGATCTGTTTGCACACTCAGAGGTCAAGTCTGCCTTCTGCTTCCATTGTTGCAAGATGAGGCAGCATGCTACCAAAATAAAATTTTCGTAGCCTTTTCATTGTCTCTTGTACATATGTTACATTAAAAGTCACTTCTGCAACTATGGCCCATTTTGAGGACCAAACATAGAGGTAACAAAGGCTCTTCTTGGCACACAGCATGGTGAACACAGCATAACAGCCATTAGGTCCATTTTCTTTAAGGACATATGTTCCATTGTCATCAACCACATCATACTTTCCTGTGTTAATCAAGCTTCTACAATCCTCGCTAACCGGGCATTTGATCTCGAGAATCGCATTGTGTGATTCAATGATGCCATCAAGTGTCGCTGAGAGCCATGGCTCATCCTCGCAAACATGAATGCCTTGTAATGAAACTCTTAAATCAAGTGTAGCTTCGAATTGCCGTCGAGCTACGGCTTCATGTCGCAAGCCATGCTGCGTTGCAGCACTTCCATGAAATGAAGGAGCTGTACGTGACAACACGGCCTTTTCTGTTGGCATATTGTGCCTCTTGGGCACTCTTTTGATGTTTGACGCTGTGATTCGCACTCGTCGCGAGGCGTGCCATAAATGGCTGTTTTGATTTTTTGTGGCTGCTTCTAACAATGCCATTGCATCTGTGGAAATTGCCACAAAGTTAAGGTAGAATTCGTTGCATAACTGACATGCTTCTGGCAACTTGTCACTCTCCTCATGGGGTGCATGTTCACCAACTGGTGATGGGGCTAGCCTTGAAGAGAGCTGTCGCACAGGAGCTTTCATTGTTGCTTGAAGGAGGGTCCCTGAAGTCAAAACATATAAAATAAACTTCCATGCACTGTACATCAAGTCTGTTATAATGCAGATGAGGTACCTTAGTGATCCACAATCTAGAAAACGATTGTCATACTGGCCGGTCACACTCTGTGGCTTTTAGTTCTTGTTAGTAATTTTATTATGACATTGAAAATATGCTGAAATAATTCACTTAACGGTGTAAACTGCATTGTAAAATGTAGTAAAGTATATAATGTAAAAGCCTTTACAGGACTTCTTCAGAATAACTAACATTAAATGCATACATTAAGATAATGTTTCAGAAACACATCTAGAAACTGACTTACCGGGAACGTCAAGAAGGTCCTTGTAAGGAGAGTTTTCAAAAAACTCTGCCAGATCTTCATCACTGTCAAAGATGCGTGGAATACATATTGACTTATTTTTCTTGCTGTCTTGGTCTATTGTGCGCTTCTGCAACTTGAAGTTGATGTCCTCTAAGGCTGCAGTCACCAAGTTTCTTTTAGTTCCTCGATTCCAGGCAGCTGCTCTATCTGTGCATGCCTCCCCAGTGAGGTCCGAAGATACAGCCAGGTCAATCTTCCAGAGCAGTGCACCGACATGGCTGCACACTTTCCCCTTCCCTGCCATACACGAGCAGCCACTGTTTATAACTTCACCACTTCTTGTGCAACACACCCATGCTTCGTGGAGAACTTTGACTGACTGTGAGGCCTGCACTTGGCATTTCAGCAATGCCAATTGCTCATCTACTGTATGCATGAGCACCGTCCCAACCCAACCACTCTGCAAATACGAGTACGACTGCATGCTCCTGAATGATTTCACCTCCATGAGGTCACACGCTTTCTTCTCAAGGAGGTAAAAAATAATGTGTGGCATCTGCACGCGTGGCCACTTCTTTATGTCGTCACTCCAGTCAGTGACAACAGTTGGATGGCTGTACAGCTTGTCACCTGCAAACAAGCATCAAGGGCACGTAATCAGAGCAATGGAAGGAAGTAGCGAAGGGAAATAGAAAAAAAAAACACTTCAAAATTCTCGTTGCATGCTATATCACCTAACTACATGCCGAGGAAGCAATGTAATAGCTAGGTTATTACCGCAAACAATGGGCCTTGGCAAAACAAGAGTGCGCTAACTGCCCCAGTCAAGATACCAAAGCCTAGAAAACTCGTGTGAAAAAGCGTAACTTGGAGAGGACTGCAAGCGCTCTAAATTCTCGCGAAAACACAATAGAAGAAAGGGAGGCGCGGAGAATTTCTACTGCCGCGTAGCTAGTAGCCGCGCAACCTGTGATCTAACTTCATTTGTTCAGCGTGAGTTATTTACGGCCGAAAAACTCCTCTTTCATCAAGTGAAAAGAGTACGCTACGTACGAGAAAAAAAAACGAGGCTGAGAGAACGGTCATTGATCTCTCAGTGGCCGAATTTCCAAACTAGCGACGGTGACATACGCGACGCCAACAAGTGTAGATGTTGCTTTCGCTCGGTGTCTACACGCTCTAGCTGAGTAAACAATCTCATACCGATCACTGGATCTGCTCGTCAGTGAGTATTTATCTCATTGATAACCCGCTGAAACACACAGCGCACAGAGGATCGAGCGCTTGACTTTGGCACAACACGTATCTCGCTGAGAAGTGCACTGTAGTACGTGTTCAAATCGTGAATTGTATACCGGTCAGCTTTCACGAAACGAGTTCAGTATCGGGACTGATCAAACAATAAAAATCGCATATACACACCAAGTGTACTCAAGCAAAGTGAAATCCCGCTAACGTAAACATTCATGAAATGTTATCCTGTTGACAATCGTAGTCTATCGAACGCAATTAAATAGCATAAAAGAAGCTTGGCGCTGTCTATGTCGCTTCCTCGACAGCCGTCGTAGATAGTAGTGCGCCAATTGTAGTGCATTAGTTCACAAACTCAACAAAATCCGCTCACCTATGTCAATCATCGGAACGCCGGTAAGAGTGCCACTGCCTCCGGCCCCGTCATCTGCCGAAGTTCCGGCCATCGCTCCACGAAACGGCGGCAGTACTGCTAGAAAATGCTTTGCCGTAATCCAGGAGCTTTTCTAACGCACACACACACAAAACCAGAACAGAAACGTCTATATGCGGCACCGCCGTCCTGCACTGTGGGTATACAACAAATGTGTGCCGGCATACCAGCATGGCGCTAGGGACAAAAAGAGGACATAGACGGCGCCACATTTTCAAAATGGCGACCTCCTAAATAAATTGGTCTATACAGGGTGGCCAGTTTTTCTAGCACGAAATCCGCCCCCCCCCCCCTCCGTCCTTTAACAAATCTGTAGTTATCTGAACCTCGCCAGCTTATCTCTCCCTTTTCATAGTTTTTCTAATGCTTTCTTGACCTCGTCCTTCGTCACTGGTGGAACGTCTGACTGTTTTTCGCTACCGCCAATCTCATTACGGTCCTGACTACTTTGGCTGCTGTAGAGATCTGTATAGAACTCTTCAGCTTCTTTGACCATCTTGTCAATATTTGTTATGACGTTGCCCTCCTTGTCCCTTATCGCATACATCTGTTTTTTGCCTATGCCCAATTTCTTTTTTACCGCTTTAAGGCTACCCCCGTTCTTTGCAGCACGCTCAATTTTCTCCTCGTTATACTTCCTTATATCGGCCACCTTGCGCTTATTGATTAGCTTTGATATCTCGGCTAATTCTATCTGCTCTGTTGGATTGGAAGCTTTTACACTCTGGCGCTTCTTAATCAAATTTTTCGTCTGCTTAGACAGCTTACCGGTACCCTCTCTAACTATCCTACCGCCTACTTCTACAGAGCACACAGTAATGATATCTATGAAATTATTGTTCATTGCTTCTAGGGTAATGTCGCCATCCTCGGTTAGAGCTGAATATATATTCTGTAGCGAGATCCTAAACTCTTCTGCCCTCCCCCTCACCGCTAATTCGTTGATTGATTTCTTTCTTACTAACCTGTTGCGTTCCTTCTTCAGATTTAGGCTAATTCGGGACCTCACCATCCTGTGGTCACTGGTTCGCACTTTCCCGATTACCTCTACATCTTGCATAATGGTCGACTTGCATCAATTGTTTCGAACGATTGACAAAGTACTGCTTGCTTGATTTGGTTCCGTACTCTCCTGGGCGGCATAACAGTCGCCTGTCTACAAACAAATAATCACATACTATTAATCGCATGACCAGGACTTTGCTTTCAAGTAGGTCGTACTCCTTTCAGTCCTGGTAAGGGGTCGTCGCAGGAAATTATTGTTTAGAGTACAGCATGCATTCTTTTCCCGACGCCGGATTTAGAAAAAATACAGCTGCGGCGATGTAACATTAGCAGAACAACCCTCAAGGCTGTGTTTACACAATGATTTGCAACTATTACTCGTGCAGCCAATTTAAGCTATCTCGTAACTAGTACTAAACAAATCGTAAGAAAACTATTGTTTAATTAGTTATATGGAAAACCATCGTACATCTCGCACATTCTAGAGCACAGCACCCAGAGAGCCACTGAAATTGCACTGCTGAACGAAAATGCCCCTCTTGCCGATTCTGGCCTGTGATAGCCTAAGAAGTGCGCCTGTGGGCCTGTTTATGCGAAGACGTGCGGAGCGAAAGTGGCACAAAGAGGAGCACGATTCCTTGCTCACCTTTGGTGATTGTGCATGCATGTCCTCCATTTCGAAGGAGAACAAAGTTTGAACATTCAGTCATTGATTACTCCATCAGTAGGTGCGCAGCAAGCTCCATTTCTTTTTATTAGTTTTCATTAGTTTACCTCTTGAATTATACTTTCGACGGTGAATTTCAACTTGTGCGCCCAAAGACCAGACCTCTTAAAGCAACTTTTCTCGTCCATCGTGTAGGTTGTACCTACACCCACAGCCAGCTCCCGGTTAGTTCGCATTTTCCTCGTTCAGCACACGGCCGGGTGTCGATCCCGCGGCCTTGTTTTCTGCACTTGAAAAATGTGGCCATAATATATACTGCATTGAGTTCTTTAAGTTATCGCAACCTTTGTAATAATCACTGGACCATTAATGTAATCATGATTTCACGATAGCTATTTCAATGAATGTCAGAAACTTCAGCGTAGGTTTTTTGCCACCATCACAAAAATTGCGCAATGGAGCGCCCATTCCGTTACTCGTTCTACAGTTGGTTCTGTGCACTGCGCGTGAGCGAAGTGAACGTGAGTTCTGACCATCCTTTGCAAATTCACTGCTGCAACTTTTATTCTGTTTTGCAGTGCGCGGATGCAATCACGGCCACGGTGACCGCATTTATATCAAGTCCAAATGTAAAAACGCCAGCGTGCTACGGTGGAGGCAAGTAGAGCACTGAAGGTTGTATGTCTTAATACAAAGCCCAACTACGCCGTCCCTGATTGCTCACATGTTTCTTAGAGATGTCAAACGCATCATATCACTGCTCTGTCTCATTGGATCATAAGTATGACGGATAGGGTACAATGATTCAAGGCTCGACGATGTGGTGCACAAACAAATGCGTTTTTTGAAAAAAAAAATACATTTAGCGAATGGTGGCAGATAGGATTGCCAGACTGGCATGTATTTGTTCTTGAAGCATTAAATATTGTCAGTTCCATGGGACCCTTTCTTCCCAAGCATTTCACCCCAGAAAAGCCGATAACTAAGCCGGGGGAAAGCTTGTACCCACTGAAAGCCGGTGGGTACCTGGCAGCTTTGGGGATCGAACATGATGTTGCAGATTGGGCAAGAATCTGCAAGAGGTTTTTTGGACTGAGCACATGGGAGAGACTGTGCGCCATGTTGGCACATTGACAGCCGTGGCAAGAGTCGGGTATTAAATTCAGTGTTAAAGGAGTCCTGGTGTTCACCCTGCTTGTTCTATATTTTTCGCTGCCGAAACCCGGGAAGGTAATGTGAGCTCCTCCAACGATCCTTCGTGGAGTTTCCGAAAGGAGCGCTAGCGATACTCCAAAAAGATACCAGGAGCTCCGCCATCAAATCCCGCCGGACAAAGAGAAGAGGGCTGCATTGATATACCAAGGAGCGTATCGAAAGGAAACGCGTGGTCTAAAGCACTTTTCTAACCCGGCTCTTATAAGAAACAAGAGAAGTTTTGATTTCTAACGCAGTAAATATTCTTGCACTAAAGCTTCTTCACGTGAGAATAGAAGTATGCAACGACGGCTTGCGCGTACTGAACGAGAAGCTGCAGGCTTTTCGAGGCAATGTCTGCGCAGCCGCACTACAGTATGAGAAAACTACCTCACAGACATTGACTCTCCTCTGCCATCACATCGAGGGCGTTAAGGGGCCTACTATTGTTGCTTGCAGTCTTTGTTTCATGAAGACAGTTGTGGAGCTCCCTGCAGCAGCCGCATCCTACACGAAAATAGCAGGAGGATCGAACGTAACAGAAAAATTCAGCTCACGGCGTGAAAACAAAGCTTCCAATCAGAAGTCATTCTCTTGACAGGTAGAAAGCTGCAAGGAAAGTTTCAAAGATGTGACGCAACGTAGGGAGAATTTAGGTTATGACGCGAAGAAAGACATCGAATCGTTTCAGACGAATTCAGTCATCCAGCCTCTTCTAGCTGCAGTCCGCAGAATCCCTTCAAAGCCTGAATCGTTGTTCTCAGAATCATCTACCAACGGAACCGCCGATTCTCACATTGTGTCTAAAGAGACACAAGTCGAAAGTTCCACCGCGGTGACACCAATGCCTGACTTTCCTTTTCCCGAGCCACCTCTGAAGGCCCAGTACACCACAGCATCGCAGAGAGTGACTGATAAGAGTGATGATTCTAAGTGGACCCAGAGCGATGTCCGCAGAAACCAAGGAGAGGCTGCCGTACTGTGGGATCAACCTTTTGAAAAAGCGTATTACAATTTCGAACCTACCCAGACGCGGCTCTCCTACAGTAAAGAAAGCATCGAATAAGTTACACGCGTTGAACGGTGGGCTGACGATTATGTTTCGTGCACAACTGAGATTATTTTTGCACCGCCATCAAAAAATGACTTTGAAGGAGCGCAGCAAGTTGATCGTGTACCTGATGTTATATCCTTGGAGCGACCACCGAAAGTAATCCAGAACCAAACAATAGAGAAAGAAGAAACTGCATTCAATTACTCTGCGCAAGACAAAGAAAGCCAGCAGCAGAGAGCCTACCTTGAACTCACAAGTGGAACTTCGGAAAATAACGTGTGGAAGAAAGACCCTTCGAAAATGATTCTGTCAGACACACCGACTTCTGTAGAGCTTCTGAGAGAGGCCGAGGTGGCAAACGGAAATCGTGTCACCATTGTTATTGTATAAACGAAAGAACGAGGTCGGGCGATGCCGCAAGAACTTATGCAGGGCGCAAGGAAGAGAAAGAAAGGCAACGAATCATCAAACAGCTTGGTAAAGTCGCGGAAATGGTTTCAGAGGTACAGGAAGAAAGAAAGGCCAGTACGCAGAAAAAGAACACGGTGAAAACCAAGAGTTGTGTCAGTGTTGTGCTGTGTTGTGCTAGAGTTTGTGTGCTCTGTCAGACTTGTAAGATGCGTCAGGGTTGAGATGAAGAGGATCAATAGCGTTTATGCTTACGGTGAAGTGGAACAAAACCACAAGATTATTATGCCGGGGAGCAGGGCTCCAGCAAGCAGATGTCATCGAAGTTCTGCGCCTTTTCCCTTGTAACGTTACCTTTTCCATCTTGGCATCGTCCAGCACTGCACGGGGCCACCAAGAAGAGGAGGGAGAGTGCATTGGAGTCCTACGAAGTGAACCCAAAGTGAACCCAAAGCCAGAGGTCTAGTGGAACTGGATGAAAGCATCAGTGCTGTGGGCACTGAGACTGTAACTGCAGATCAGAAAGTCTAGCGATAAAAGATTGATTTAATATAGTCGATCTGCGCCTACGAACCAGCACAGTCTGTTGCAGGGCATAGATTAGAAGAATACTCGGAAGAATTTGGACTCATTGCGCGGGCTACAGTGTGATTCGGACTTGTGCCAACATGCCACTACGTTTCCATCTTGTTTACAATGTTGGTGTCCGGTTGTGGAAGTTGGAAACCGGTCTTAGTGGAGCATGCCATCATTGACTGACGAGAGTTACGATCGAGTTGTCAGTAACGATTCTATATGTTAGCCATTGAAGTGAAGTGAGTGGTGGTGACTCTTCCAGCTTCGATCTACGTTTCATCTCAGGGTGGAGAGCTTGCTGCAGATTGGGCAAGAATCTGCAAGCGGAACGACGAGGAAGAAGAGGTTTTTTTTTAGACTGAGCGTATGAGAGAGACTGAGCGCCATGTTGGCATATTGACAGCCGTGGGAAGAGTCGGGTATTAAATGCAGTATTAGAGGCGGCCTGGTGTGTGCCTTGCTTCTTCTATACATGAACCCTTCCGAATACGGGGCGGATGCTCTACCTGTCTGCTACCGACTCGGTAATCAAGCACGTCGCTATGCAGTACATCGTGCGACCATGGGGGCTGAAATTTTCTATATTCCCGTAGTAAAGGTTACTTGAGGTTGAAACCACATTTGGTTTTAAGCCATCACTGTCGTCAGCGTAACAATTTTCACAAACTGCCTTTCAGTCCTGCGATGAAGATTGCAATAGATGTCTTGGTTTCCTAAGACGGCACTTGCACCATGCACCACCAGACCTAAAACTTTTCGCATACAAGTCACTAATACGAACAAAACTTGAATATGCATCCCCCATCTGCAGTCCAAACCAAATCGATCTGATAACTTCACTTCAATCCCTTCAGAATGAAGCCGCTAGATTTATTCATTCCTGCTATTCATACAATGCCAGTATTTCATCTTTAAAAGCTAAGTCTGGTCGAACAAATCTTGCATGTCGTCGTCGAATCGCCAGTATGTTGTTGCATAAGTTTCTTTCCAGCTCACTTCGAATTCCGCCATACATGGACCCACGCATTTCCCCCCGCATCCCCCTGAAAGTTGCGCGTCCACAATCTCATACTACAACATTTGCGGCGTCATTCTTTCCTCGCTCAGCCGTAGACTGGAATGGCCTTCCATACGACATTGCTGGAATTACCTGCCCATCCACATTTTGTGATTGTATAACTGCCATATTCAAACAATAATATGTTTACGCATGTACCACCCCTTATGTTTATTTTGTATATAATGTTCATATATGTACCCACCCCTTATGTAATACCCCCCACCGGGGGTCTTTAAGGTAATAAAGTGATGTGATGTGAATTTAGTACATTGCTGGCATATATCCCTTCGTCGTCGCTTCTCGTAGTTCGCTCAGTAAGGCTTGGGAATATTCTCAGGTAATCGTTTTACTAACGAGTGAAGGCGGCCGTAACTGAAAAGTCAGATGTCAGAATTTACTGAGCGTTGTCTCCCATTCTTTTAATGCATTAATGACAGCGATGAGTGATTCCGGAGACGCGCCTGTTTTGCTCTTACGTTGAAGCTTTAGAACATTCCAGGGAAAGAAAGGGCGGAGGGTACTCCTCCTAAAACCTTGCTATAAGTGGCGAAAGCAAACGCCGCGTTGCTCAGTTAATAAACAAAAAGAAAACGACGCGAATTCTCAGTGGTTAAGATGCTTGTCTACTGAACCCGATTATCCGGGCTCTAAGCCGAACGGTTGAACTAGCTCCTCTTCGATGTTAAGAGTATTTAGGAGAGCTCATTTTGAAGGACGAATGGCTCAAAAAAGGCGAAACGTAGTTAAGAGCGAATAAAAGGCGCTTATAATAGCCAAAATAAGGTTGTAGACTGGCTTGAAACAGAAGCACGCAGTAATTAGTGTGGTCAATTGCTCTCTAGCGCGCTCAAACCTTGGTCTTACAGAGCACGACATGTAATTATTTTGCGCACATGATGCGAGGCAAGATAAAAGGCAACTCGTGTTGCACGTTCCAGTAGGCAGATAACAAAATTCAGTGCAAGTTCCACTCCCGAACAATTTTGCGAGCTCTGAAAAACATGATAGCACTACTCCGACTTGGGTTATTCACTCTGAACAATCAAAGCAGTATTTTTCAGGAAAGTGTTGTTAGTTTTGAGGCGTTTAACGTCGTAAAGCGGGTGACGCAATGAGAGACACCATAGTTAAGAGGTCCGGCAATTTCGAACACCTGGGGTTCGCGACGTGAACTGGCATTTCACAAAGCCGCCTTGCTCCATTGAAAAGCGGCGGGGATTTGATCCAGCCTCCTAGGGTATAGCTGTTGAGCGCCCCAACCACTACACCACCACGGTGAGGCTAGGAGACAAACTGACGGCTATTGCATCAGGTTTTTGAAACACTCCCTTGCTTGGTCAAAAGTGCGGGAGGCTCGCGTGACGTACCATGTTGTCTGGGGTTAACTGCGCCAAGTCGTGGATGACAGCCATAGAAATGGAGGCCGTTGGCAGAATGACTCCCACAGATGAGACGGCTGTAAGCGGCACTGCCAGGTAGAGCCACGGGCACTTCCCCTGGCGTGCCTGCATTGCGCGGGAGGATAGCTTAGCGCCTTTTTAAGTCAGTATATTGAAGCTTGTTTAGTATGCAGAATTTCCATGTCAAGCTGGATTGAAAAACTATAAACTGACGATTGCAGACAGCGAGTCACGGACTGGGATGGTGGAGGCAGAGCTAAGAAAACTTTAGCGAGATAACAATGTTTCGCGGTGCTTGTCAGTACTCTGATTCTGGAGAGTTCTATCTTATGTGGGTAGTTATTAGCTATACCTATTCTCCTAGCTAACGAACAGCAGGAGTTGCCATATATGCTGAGCAGCGTCCAGTTGGCCAAATTACCAACTAACAAGGTTTTGGTCTCTCTTACTCCTTGTTTTAGTGTTCGAAAGGCTTCAGTTGGAAGACTTACGTAGCTGAAGACAGAAATTAGACCTTAAGCTCTTTATTTTCTGGTAACAAACCCTTCGCGGGATTTTACAAACCACCGTGTCTTCGCAATGTCTGAGAATAACGGGCATCTTAAACATGCTTTGCCACAGAACAGGCTTGGCTTTATCGCGGCACAGCAACGTTGCTTTTACCGCTGGCCTCTTTCATAGTTTTTTGTAGTTAGAATTGGTACCCCTAACAACTACCATTTTTGAAATAAATGTTTCAATACAATATCAAAAATTAGTCTCCACAACAGAACATACAGAGTCGGCAACTCTTATTGCGAACAAGCATACCCTCTTCACAGCGCCATTTCCTCCGATTCGACCCCACACTGAAGGAACTTCCTTCCCTATACAAAGCTCAGCTTTTCGGTCACTTTGGTCCTGCACTGCTTTGCTTTATTCTGCAGCCGCCTCGAATGCAATGGCGGTTTTCAAAACGCATGCTTGTTCACGCTAAGCGTAGACGGCTCTGTACACTACTTTCACAGCAAACCTGCAGTAAGCAGGGGAAAGAAGTTTCGCCAAAACATAAAACAATATCTTTATACCATTTCGTAATGTTGCAAGATGAGGCAAGTAATATTTCAAGGGTCCTGAAGGGTTCTATAGACATCACCCTCTCATCTCAGTTCAGTTGCCCGAGGATGCAGCTCCTGCGAACTTGATCATCCCACGCTTTGGATTGGTGTCGCAAAACCTTACAACCACTCTACGCACGGGTCACTGCAGCTGTCAGCTACTGCCTGCCAGGGCCATGCCTGTAATTTCAGATTCACAACAGTGACGGTGGATTTCCTGTAGGTTATAAAGGTGCATCACTATTTATAGGTTTATAGCGAGTTGCCAGTAGGGAGCAAATTAGGATTGCAGTCTTCAAAAAGGCGATTATCCTCGGCGCACGAACTCACCAAATTTAGCCATCTCACATCGGAAGACGTGTATAAAAACCGCGGCTCTTTGCCGAGCGCATAACGAAGCCTACTGCGACGCCACTCTCATGGCGCACGTAAGCCAGGTGGCCGGCCACACTGTGGTGCCTGCCGCAGTTTCACGTTCACGCCCACACCAAGAGCAGAAATGAGGTTAGTTTCTTCTCGGAGTAAAAGTGCCATCGAAGCTTTGTTTACACTCGTAAAAGACGCACTCTTTTCAAAGGCGTCTTTTCCTTCGAAATGGCCAAGATTTCTGCAGCTGTATCGCCAAGGACAGTTACGGTTTGGGCATTAAAAAAACATTGCACTGCTATTGCATATTAGCTGAGCGAGATTCGCAAATAGCAGCCTCTCTTATGCTGAAGGTCTCTGTTTGGAATAATAAATACAGCCGCTCTGTCAAGAAACTCACTGAGTGCCCAATCAGGTGCTTCTCACCAGTATAGCGGCTGTGGGAAGCAGCAGAGCCACCGTGCGGTGGGCACCCAGGAACTCCGTAAAGACGCAGGAAGCGCCCGTCAGCGCAGCCTGAATGACGATGGGCCGTTGGCCGCCCAGTGCGCGAGCCAACCGAGCCGACGCCGTGGACGTGGTCGGTTCGATGGCCTGCGGTGCGTGCACCACAAAACACAGAAATTTTGTAAACATAGCTAGACCCGCTCGGATGTAGGAAATATTTACTGGCAGCAGCTCAGGCAATAAACACTTAACAGGAACTGCGCTTAGTTGGGGAAGAATGGGAAACGTGGACACCAAAATGGAGCACCGACAATCAAAACAATCGGTTTCCCTTAACTATTAGCTTATAATTGCTCTAGAGACTACAATCTTAGTAACACACGTCACCGGCCGTGGCTTGCATTCGTACTTTTGACTGAATACGCGCATGAATCAATCTAAGCCATTGTTTAACCTGCCCTAAAGATTTAAGTGTTACTGATGTTTTGGGTCAAAATATCAACTGCCTCATGAGCGACAGGAACAAGTAGGGAGTAAAAAAGGAAGAATTAGACCGATGTTCTCAAACACGTGGCCAGTATAGGTCGCATACGGCCGGGGGTGCGGCTGATACTGACCGCGGCACCGAATGTTTCGGCCTTCCTTCCGAAAGCATGTGACAATTTCGCGAGTAAGCTTTAATACCAGGCTCGTTTTCCAAAGTAAACCAACTAAAAGGCCTCTCCAAAATATAGTGCGCGTTCATTGTGGAAGTGAAGAGAGGCTTTGACCCCTTAAACTCGATTCACATCGCAGACGACTGGACCGCTGACTATGAGTCTGGGGACGTCCGACTTCTCACGCGACGTCCCAGTGTTGGGCAACGCAGATGGAAAAGCCGCTACCAATTATAGCCAGACTGCTGCCACTCCTTGACATCCGCCTTCACAGGAGGCGATAACAGGATTAGATATGGGCGAGCTCTTTCGCCGTGCTGCTTGGAAGAATTGCAGGCTAGGCGCGTGGCGCTGGGACATCGCCTGACATTTGGTGCGCTGATGCCACTGCGCCGCTGGTCCGTCGCGGAAATCTGCTTTCACTCCGTGAACTTCGAAAGGACGTCAGCTGCATTCAATAGCGATGCAGCGAACAAATCGTCCTCTCTTTCACCTCCTGGTACATTTTTATTTTCGCTAAAGAAGACTGAGCGTGGTATTAGGCGTTGCAGTCTTCCAGTAACTCCTTTCGAGCCATCCTAAAGGGGCGACTGTCCGTTTGTATGTGTAGTGCAGAACACGGGGATTTTCTTTTTCATAAAGGATCGGAATGTGCACACAGGGAAGGAGGCACTTCGGAGTAACGTATTTCTTCGTTTATTTATTTATTTAGTTATTACAGCTTTATCCTGTATTGTTTAAATTTTCTTATTCTTTCTACTGATAGCTTTCTTAGTTTTGTGCTCTTGGAACGCGATGGACGAAAGTTTCTCAATGTGGCGAGCTAGCATAGTCTTAGACACCTGAAGTAGTAGAAAGAGGGAAGAACTCTGCGTAAGTGTTTACCACCAGGGAAACTAATTTACGGGCACTGACACCGCTCAGCACACCGGAGTCCTGCGTCTCGTTTCTGTCCGAAGGTGGCCGCCGCATTCCAGGCTGAAAGTGAGCCCTCAGTGTTATCTGCACAGTGATTCAACCTCTGAGCCACTTAGGCTGGTGCTGCTAGTCTCCAACCTGCATCTTACTGCTGCACTCCAGCCTTTACTACAAATCAGCAATACGGCATCCCCAAATTTTGTTTCGGTTATCTTCAGAAACATATTGGGACAAGACGATGCTCGCAATGAAGAAAGAAAGGTCAGCCCTATCAACGTAACGCTAGTGCTGACTGCGCGATGCCACGTCGGCGGGTTTAAAAACGGTACAACACAGGGTCGCAGTAGTGCTATTAGCATGGTCTTTACATATGCTTAATTCACACGTACATCTGACACCCAGCTACTGACTCAAACGTCTTAATGAACAGCTACGCAATTCTCTTCTATTAGTCACACTCTCTCCCCGACACCCCAACAAACATTAGGGACCTGTTCGGGATGGAAGTTGGTGATATGCATTTGACAGTATATTTTCCTTTGTTCTTGTCATCATTTTGCAAGGGATGAATTTTCAGTATGTTTGTGAACTTTGCGGTGTGAAGTGGCGTTTAGGAAATTAGCGAGAACAACGCTTTATAAGCAATAATAAAAGAAAACGTAATGAAGGTACGTTGCGAGCAAAAATGGGTCGGAACTGTGACGCGATCCGGTTCGGAGTGGTTCCTCCCATTTGTTCCGGTTCGGGTTCCTATCTAAGATGGCGGAAAAATTTCTGGTTCGGTTAGGCTCCGGGCAAATATTCGGGTTCGGTTCCGGTTTTCGGTTCGGTTCCAGTTCGACACCCTGGTTTCAGCATTCGATAATTGCTAACCTCAAAATTTCTAATGCAGTGGATAAATTTCTTCTCCGACTACTGCTCGTTGCATGAAATAGTTTACGTGCGATAGAACAGGCCTTCCTTGGCACCCGCATAGCATTTCGGACATTTAGGTCGCGAAACTCTATCGTAGGGCTCAAATGTCCTACTTCCATAGGGACCACTCTAGAGAACGTGTTACTCCTTTTATATATCCTTTTATATAGAGTAATTAGTGTTTAGAGTGCACTAGGACGTCTTTAACGCACCGTGGAATGAGTTATCACTATTGTAATGTCTACCCTGGCTTCTGCTCACTCCAAGAGGGTACCTTATTAGGGCAAAACGCTATTTTATTGGAAGCATGTTCTCGCTGGACTCTATTTCCCTACCTTATGCGCGTATCTCTTCCGCTGTCTGGAACAAAATTGTGGGGCGTGATTTCCTCCCTCCCTGGTGTCTGAGACTCACCGACCAAGCTGCTTCTGTGGCCAGCTGGCAGCCGATGAGAAGTATTGCTCCCCACGGCAGCGAGCGCACGACTCGATCCATGGACGACGATCTTGACGCTGTGGGTGCTGAGAGACAGGCCAATAGCGGCACCAGGACACCGTAGTCGTCCAGAAGCTGCTCATCGGGGGCCCTGCATTGAAATGTTATAGAAGACGAGGTTCATTAAAGTTAATCAGGAACTCCTGGTGCCAGTGAAAGTGTGGCTGGGGAACACTTTCAGAGAATGCAGAGCATCCCAGTGAACAATTGGGGCCTTATTCAGGTGACAGCTACTGCGGCCGATTCCAGTCAAGTCATTCAACTCCGTGTCATAACCAGGAAACGCATTTTATTTCTTGCACTTTACGCAATTTCCTATTGTGCAGAAATGGGAGAGGGTTAGTTCAAGGTTTAGCTCTTGTAACTAGGTGCCCGGGAAATTCTCTATTAGAATGCTTTAAGATGTCCCGTCAGAGTTACTGGCTTGAGCCAGAAGTGTCGCCGTCAGGGCAGCCGGTAGGCAGCTATAAGCCACCCTATCCCTAGGCATCACAAGAGAATGGTCCAGTATTGCAAATGCATCGGCAAACGGTGCTCCTACAATGGTCCAGCATTGTCGACGGTTTCCAACGTAGGTTTTGGTAGTACACAACGCATTCAACGATGGACCAAGTTTCATGTATTGGCAGTGCACTATGCCACCGTTCTAAAATAATGGCAATATTGCTCCAGCTTGTCTTGTGTCTTCCCGATATTGGATTATCCTATCTGAAAACTGGCAGCATTGGAGCACCTTGTCCTACATCCTCCCGATATTCTACTAGCCAACTTTAAAACCCGTCAACTTGTGACCAGTTTGTCATGTGCCCTACGAATATTGGACTAGCCGTACTTAGAAACTAGCAACCTTGGACCAATTTGTCAGGTGTGCTCCCGATATCGGCATAACTGTATTTAGGACTTGGTAACATTGGACTAGCTTGTCACGTGAAATGCTTGAAATGCTTTTCAATCAGAAAAACCATAAGTTCAGAGAAATTAAGTTATATATTCTCCAGTCAGGCATTAAATCTGCAAGGGACCGAAAATATAGAGAGGCATATTGAATTCATAAATTTAGAACATCGGAACCAGCAGGAATAAATATCTCTAAAGGAACGTTAGAATCGCTTAAGTATATTCCCTCTGCACCGTAAGGATTCGAAAAAACAGTTCACATGGCGGTAATTGTACGGTTTATTCACAGCACATGTACACTTTAGTCCCCTAGGCAATAGTATAAGCTGCACACGTTTCCCCAAATACATTTCCTCCTTATCGCTTGCTACTTGAGTTCGCCCTCGATTTATTTTTTTGCATGTCAGTCGTGGTTCACTGTGCGGGTATTATTCTGTTTATTTGTCCTTCCCCCACCCCCTTTTGCAGAAAATTTTAAGAATGGTTCCACTTAGATATATTCCTTATCAGGGCCCTCTGCAAACCTGTCCCTTTGTAAGAAGGTGTCTCTGCACCAAACGTGCTTAAGTGGTGACTAATCATCCACCCGGTATTGTCGTTTGTCCAGGTACTGCCGCTTTTATTTCCTTTGCAGGCTACAGTATCCTTGGTTCTAGGCTGAGAAATGCATACTGAAGAAATTTTTTTTTCATTCTATGGACCTACTTTCTTCTCACCCATCCTCCCCCTCCACACTCCTTCACCTACTTTGTTCTCAAACACTTTTCCCCACCCAGCTTTTCTTCTTACGAAGCAAACTCGTATATAAACCCCTGCCAATGATGATCGCTTTGCCCAGACGAAGATAAGCTCATTTCTCGAGACGTTGGCTTGACCTGCAAACTGAGGTGTCCCCCGTTTACTATTTTTCAGTGCTCCTTCATACCGTGTAAACAATATTCCTCTAGCTCCACCTGGATCTTACGTCTCTGACGTTCTGACATTTGGGTTTGAATATATTTGGGCGTTAGATACGGCGTATTGAGATTTTCAGTCAGAATGATTAGGTACGAGGAAAACACATACTTTGATATTATTCGCCGTAGGTTCGAATTCCAAAAAGGCAAGGAATATTTACCTTTTGATAGAATTTCACATGTTTTGCTGCAATCTGTTTTCTCATCTTTCATTTGTCGCAACACCACCAACATTTCGTGTAAGGGGTGATAAGTGTGGCCTCGGTGTAATTAATTATGCAGTTAGTTATCTGAGATTTTTCGGCTGGATACAACCTAACTGTGAAAGAGCAGATACCCTTCAAGCAGAGCAGAGGTCCTCAAATCATTCGAGTAGAGTTGTCAAGGCGCTGTTGCGGATTGACGCACCCATGCTAGCCGCCTACAATGTCACCTCTACATCATTCAATACAGCCTACCCAACTAGCGCAACCATCTACAATATTGACGGTCACCGCAACGCCATTGCCATAGTTCAACGCAGCTTTTTATGGGGTGATTTGTCTTTTAAAATTTATATTTGATTACTGTACAATGCTGGCAGTATGGGATTATATGCAGTGACAAGTATGTATGCAGTACAGTTTTTGCTTTCTATGCTTGTCTCAAGAATCAACCTGATTGTTCAAACAGGTTGATTGACGCCTTGACGAAAATAAACTCAGCCAATCGTTAATTTCTACTTGGCGCAGTAAGACCTGTGTTTTGATTTTATTTTCTTTGCTTTTTTACAGATGCCATCCGTGAAAGCACGAATGGCAGTTTTTGATTCCCATAATTTCATCCGCAAATGGTTGTGCCAGCTTCGTTACATCTAGAAGGCGGCAGGAATGAGCTGTTCGCTGAGCCAGTCCACCCTCTCCAGCAAGGCACTGTTCCTATTCCAGTACAACCTCTGAATGCCTGGATGCCTCCTAGCAACCTCACCCCAACAACCTGGACAACCCAAGCCACCTCCTAAGAACTGTTCCTCTGTTTTATACTGATAATTGACCAATGGTCGCTGATCAGTATTCGGCTACTTTAAAATAAAGGCAGCTGAATAAGTGGTACAAGACGAGTACATTTGTTTAATGAATAAGCATTAAATATTTAAAGGATGTTTCTTTCCTACAGAGTAGCCAGTATTGAACACTCCGTTCGCCTGATTGTTCTGCCAACAGGCACTAAAGGCATGTATCAGAGTCAAATAAATATTTTTTTCTCAATCATTTTGTTGCCTCATTCTATGAGTACGTTCGAGTTGCTTGCAAGTAAAAAGGTTCATTGAACCATGTGACATTATTTTTTATACAACGCTCCTTACAGGCTAACATAAAAATCAAGTCCCATAAACATGAAGGATAAGCTGCTGCAAGGTTCGACAATGCCTATCGAATGCGCAGGTTTAAAATAGGACGTGAATGGAAAAGCCTCTGACAGACTCATGTAAGGAAAGCCACTGGTTTTCCAACTTTGAAAGTACCAATGGATTAGGGAGGTTGTCCTATATGGGCCTATGATTGGTAAGGGCCACAACAAACCCATACTGCTAGTTGAGCCAACAGTGGGCAATGTGTTCCAGTACCCCGGGTGCCAATGTGAGTCCTATGTTGACTGGTGTGTTTGCCAACATTGACCACCGTCGGTCCAATGGTCTTGTGCTGATTGGGTCGCATGTGCCACTGTCCAGCCTGTTATGCAGGATTCAGCTCAGCCTCCCGTAACCTGCCACGGCCATCCGGTGAACCGGTATGTCAGATAGCATAGTGAGCGCCAGCGTCAGGATCCTGAGAGACTGCTTACTACCGACGCCTACACTTAAGGGCAACCCTAAGCGTACCCGAGAGAGACTGTCCCGACTCTCCGTCTTACTGCCAGCATTGCAAGCTAAGGTAACCATTTTAAACAGTACTGCACTAGGTCCTTAGGAGTGCGGACTCAATTTTTGCACGTCGGACGGTGAGGATCACGTGACAACAAGGCCGACGTAGAACTTACGCAACGAATAGGCTATGTTCCCTACTCCTTTTTGCCCTCTCAGCATGCGTTTTCTTTTTGAACTTTTTCCCCACCTCTCTGTTGACCAGGTGGGGTGAATAAAGAACTTTTTCTCCGCCTCACTGGTGACCAGGTAGGGAGAATGGGGCAGTGGGCGCATCCTTGCCCTCTGTCTGCTATTTTTTTTTTCCATCTCTGGCAACAGGTGCTCCGGCGATGTGGTTCTTCTGCATGCGCTTTTGATTTTCCTTTACTTTTTACCTTTCTTTCTTTGCTGCCGCAGATGGAGTGTATGAGCAGCTTTGAGAGGCGACGAATTTAAGGAGCCGGTAACACGGCGGTATTGAGCTCCCCCTCCCTGTCTTAAACATATTTCGCTGGACGCAGCTTCTTGTCAGAACCTCAGCTTAACCTTCTGGTATTCTAGATTAAAATCGGAAAACCTTCCAAGAATTAAATACGCACGTAGGCGTGCCAGCTCGAGCTGTGCTCGCTTCCCGATTTCTACCGCTGCTCTCCACGCGTAGTACGTTGTCCATGGACGCTCAATGTGAAACGGAACAATCAGTTAGCACAAAAAGGCGGTTAATGTTTTTTGTCTCTACTAAAGTCGCAAAAGACTTTTGGGCATTACATGTATGCCAAGAGCACTTCTAGTAAGTAAAACGAAAAAACAGTGATTGGACAAAGACCAATTGAGGGTTTCGACTGTGGTCAACTCGAGGAGATTTGTCAGTGAAAAGGCTTGTTCCGTGATTGTCCTCCTCAAGGGCGGTGCGCGCTTCTCCTCGCCAACAGCTTGCGGAAAGAACGTCACGTCTGTTCAGGGCTCCTTTAAAGCATATTTCAACGTGGAATGCGATGATATTCAAAGCGGATCAGCAACAAAATGCACGACGAGATAAAATATTTGCTCACGTTTCATGCCGTGTATAAGAGGGAAAAGTATCGGGCCAGGCTCAGGTAGTGGGGAGGAGGGGCAAGTCATGCGGTGGCTTTCACGGAAATAACGGAAAAATAAAAATAACAATGCCCCAGCGGATTTTCAGCCAATTTTAGCGAAGAAAATTTAATTGGAATTGAAAAGCATGAACGTTTACATGAACATTTGAATAGATAGTCGTAATGCTAAAGCATTCACCACTTCCGTTTTTTGTTTCTTCGCCACCAAGCTTCCCATAGCGAGCAAGAGGAATAAACTTTTGCCAGTAAAAGCTCTTCCGCTCCTGCTCTTCCGCGTCTTTGCGCTGTTTTATCTGGTAGTATGAACGAGTTAGAGTTATGAGCCGCACGAGCAAAGATGAGCGGGTCAAAAGAGCGCAGCTCCCTCTATTTATGCGCATTAATCAGTGAAATAAGGATGTGATATCAACACCAACGAGAAGAGAGCTTTTAAGCGCGCACAGAGCACCTCCGAAACCTAGTAACCCCCCACAAACACACACACAAATTAGAAAAGAAAGGAAGAAAAAATTCGCAGACGATTACGTTGCTTCGTAATGCGGAGAGAGAGACAGCAGAACTTTTTATTTATTCCAGCGGATGAAGAGGCTCCTGCCCTCCGTCGCTTGGGATGGATCGCGGGTGCCCCGCCTCAGACGCAGGCCGGCAGACGTTGTTGGCCGGCGGCGTCCCAGGCCAGTCGGATGGCGGCTAGCTGGAGCCCATGGTCCGAGCAGCGCAGTATGGTCTCCCAGAGTTGCGGCGTCAGATTTAGAACCCTCCCGGAAAAAAAAGGGGCAGTCCCAGAGGATGTGCTCGAGGTTCCCTTTCGAGTCACAGTTTGCACAGAATTCTATCTTTCTCCTGGGCTAGCATATGGCTCACCAGGAGCGGGTGTGGGAATGTCCCAGTCGGAAGGCGACGCCAGGCAATGGCCTGCCTGCAATTTAGGGTAGGGGCTGGCGCAGCAGCCACCCGTCTACTGAGTCTATAATGCTGCAGAATTTCTGTGTAAGATTTGGCACACTCTATAGCTCCCCGCTCCAAGCCCCCCCTCTCTGCCGTCGGCTCGGTGGTAGAGCCCTCGAGCCATGGCATGGGCGGATTGCAAGTCAGCTGTACGGTTCGCGAGATTGGCGATTGGTGTAATATTCGAAATGCCTGGGGAGCAATCAACCCACGACTATTTCGTATGGCAGTTTTGCTGTCGCAGATCACGAAACGCGCCTTTGTCTGGGCGCAGGCTAGAGCTACAGCCACTTCCTCAGCTGCCTCAGGAGATCTAGTTTTCAGGGTGACCGCGGTGATCGGTCTACCCGACCCATTCAATACCGCTGCAACCATAAAGGGGCTTGCCCCTCCGGCAGCATCTACAAAGGCTACTTCCTCCGGCGGCAAGCGGCTAAATTTCTTACTGAGCATTTGAGCTCTTTTTTTCCCAACGCTCCGTATGGCGTTCAGGATGCATGTTTTTTGGCAGCGGAGGTATCCATAGCCTGTCCGTACGCGGGTACCCGGGTTCGAACCCAACCTCGGCGGCTGCGCTTCGATGGAGGCGAAACGAAGAGGCGTCCGTGTGCTGTGCGATGTCAGCGCACGTTAAAGATCACCAGGTGGTCGAAATTACTCCATAGCCCTCCACTACGGCTCCTCTTTTTCTCTTTCCACTTTCACTCCCACCTTCCTCCTTTCCCTTACGGCGCGGTTGAGCTGTCCACAGAAAACAAGTGAGACAGTTACCGCACCTTTCCCTTCCTATAAAGCAATCAAGTGGCTCAGCTACAGAGCCAGTAGCGGGCCCACGCATTTTTTTCCTTCTTCCTTACAACCACAACATCAACAAGAACACATCTCGCGGAATATCGCGGAATTTGACAGATCTCGCGCACAGGATTTCGTTCCATTAGCCTAGAAATGCTTTCGCCTTAAAAAATAGAGCAAATACATTTTAGCAATGAGTGCGAAACCGTCGCGTACACTTCCTCCAGTATGCCGGGCGCCCACTCCTCCGTTCACACCACCTGGTCGTCAGACAGGCGAGGGAAAAGTACGTAAAATAGCCTGCTTAGAGGACGAGAAGAACCACGATAGAACCATGACGTAGGTTCTACATCGCCCTTGTTATCACGGGATCCTCCCCGTCCGACGTTCAAAAGTTGAGCCCCTTGGGATTGAGGGATGCACGCAAAAAGGGGAAAGTGGAAATACAAGGTCCATAACGGAGGAAGAGAGAAAGATGAGCGAATGAGCGAACAATCACGCATATCTCGAGAATGTGAGAATCGTTAAGTCACAGATTTCAGAAATAAAGGTGTTGCAGACTGCTACCCAGGCACCCAGGTGCCAACTCGGCAGTTGTGAGGATGTGGCATGCGTTTCAAATCTGGTGGTGGTAGTAGAAACATTTTATTGCCATATGGAACAAATACTGGGGGCGAAGCCCCCTGCATGGCACTTGGGTGCTCCCTTACTATATGGGAGACACCCTTATAAGGCAAAAGGAAGTCCTTGAGCAATCGTCTTCATAGCACTGTTATTTATTTATTCATGGCGCTGAGTTTGCCACACGGCATAAAAGGTGGTATTAGAGTCATAGAAATGTCATATCGCTGGAAATGTCAAATTTGGAGCTTTTTGATCCTTAGTCACTCATGGAACCCTTAGGGAACGCTGTAACTTTCAGGCGGTTCGGTTAAAATGGCGTTTTAAATGTCTCGTGGTCTTGCACATAGCACTGCTTCTTTCGAGCACATGTATGTTTCATATATGACATACTTTACAGACGTGGCAGTAATTGAATTGCTGTAATGAAATTACTTTACTTCAATTACTTTTTGCTGCCATTTGTAATGTAATTATTACTTTTCCGGGTTGGTAATTTAGTAATGTAATGAATTACTTTTGGTAGTATTTTCGCACCCACAGTAATTAATTGTTCTTGAAATTACTTTTACTAAAGTGCGCCACTGCTCCTTCAATAGACTGCGAAGTAGAGTGCCGCAAAAGCAGGAACGACGTATGGCAAGCCGAAGCCAGCGTAACGGATCGGCAAAGGGGGACAGAATTGAGCAGAACAGTGCGTATGAGATCTCGTGTGTAGCAGGGTAACTAGTGCGGCTATGGCATGGCAAAATTCTCCAAGCAGCAGGATACAAGGCGCCAAGAGATTGCCGAAGAGAGATATGGTGCAAGAAGGATAGAGTTGACAACTAGTTGAGATCGTGGCGCAGTGGCACTCCCTGTTGCGTATGCTAGCCTGGTTACACTCGTCACCGCGGGCGAGGAAGGATTACGATTTTTTTTACCATGGGGGGAGATATGGGGGGATGGAGGGGAGATAGGTAGAAGGGTACATAGCGTGAGCCACCGTTGCTTGAGGATTACTGAGCAGTGAGTACAAGGTGTCGACGTCGATTCTTGGGACTGCGGAAGCAATAAACAAGCTAGCTTCTTCGGGCCCTTCAAATGGCGGAGACAGCTCCGGGCCAGCAAGACGCTGGTCTTCCCGGTCATTTCACGACTGTTCGACCCTGCTTCTGCTTTTTTTTTTTTTCGGTTGTCTTGTTCTCATAATGGCAAGTGCTCTAGAAAAGAGGGAAGGAATAGGTCTCTGCTCTGGGGCGGAATTCGGCGGAGAGACGGAAGAATGTGTGTGCTTCGCGTCTGGAGAACAAGTTGTTTTGTTCCCTAGCTTTACTTAGTTTTTGCACGGATGGAAACTGGAAAGTAATTTAAAAGTAGTTGAAATACTCAGTAGAAGAAATTGTAACGTGATTTCATTACTTTTGGGAGCAGTAATGAGTAATTTAATTTAATTACTTTTCTGCGATTTCCTGCGAAGTAATTAGTAATGTAATATAATTCCTTTGGAAAAGTGATTTTACCATGTATGCTATTTTGTTAGGGTCTTCAGTTAAATGAGCAGTGATTTAACAAGTATCGCAGTGCATGAAAAGGAATAAAAATCGGAAAGAGCGGCCGCAGACGGCAGCCATTAGCGGGGTCGCATCGTCCCCTTTAAGGCGTAGCTGACGCGACGATCGACATGAGGTAGTGGGAGCAAGGCAGCGGCGCGGCAAGTGTGATAAAGGCACCTTCTTATCAGGTTGAAGGAATGATATGGGCTCAATTTAGGGCAGGCTGAAAATACAGATGTCTCTCAAATTCTTTGCCTCAGCACATTGTAAAACTAATATCTGTAATGCTACGTTATGATTTCGAATTACCCAGTTAAATCGTCGGCTAGTTTTCCAACGCTGTTTCAAAACAACTTTTTGTTGTCAGACATCATCGTGTGTACGACGCGAAAACAGCGCGCTCTCTGAGAACGGTTGCTGTGACGAAAAGATTTTGCACGCTTAATTATTCATCGAAAAAAGATATTGCGGAGATCCTCACTTAGCAGAGGCGCTTCGAAGAATCCAGATGCCTAGGCACAGAAGCGGCAACACCTCGTAGTACCTGTAAAGTAATGCCACCAGAGGTCAATTAAAATTGCACACTAAAAGAAAAGAACAACAATAAAACAAATCGTAGTCTGATCTACGAGTTAAACGACTTGTATTCAGAGTGCAACAATTACACAAAACAAAACACCTTTTCCGTACATTTCAACATTTCATACGCAGGATAGACAAAGAAAACAGCTTATTAGCGGATACTCACAGCAGGTTTGTTCTAGCATACGTGGATTTCAATATTCGACGTAGCAAGTGGAATGTTGCCAAGATTATGCATAGTGCAGTTGCTCTATAGGCATTTCACAAACGGCAGTGTCGCATTGTACCACTTTCTGAATAGAGCGAGGCATGCGACTGCCTTCGTTCCGCTCTGGACCTCCGGTAGTGAGAATCGTGTATTCCTACTAAATATTCAAGGAAATTCTGACAGAGGTGCCGGTAGCAAGCTGTTATAAATGTGTGGAAAAGAAAGTCATTATGAGTGAAAAATGTCTATAGTCATATGTACAGAATAGTATACAAACATCTGTTATAGATATACAGATAGTGCATATTTTTATATCTGTGCGGACAATATGCATTATTGTCAAGTTGCCTCTCATCAAAAAATCACTGAAACCTAAGACTTCTCGAAGCATAAATATTTTGATGTACCGTCTTTGCCAAAAGTAACCGAGCATCCCAGCCGGCCGGCGGAGCAAGCACAGTGCCGAGCTGCGGCGTGGCGGTCGCCGTCGGTGGCCGCTGCTCGCCGGCTGCGAGTGTAAGCGTGCTGACGTAAGGCTGCTCCCTCGCTATCTTTTTTTGGGGGATAAAATGTAAGCGGGTACTATGTGCGGCGCCCAATTGTGTTCCTTTAGAACGCTGTGCTAGTCATGGAGGGCGCTGTGCACAGCAAAACACACTGAACGCTGATTTTGGGCTGGCATCGTGAATCTGTGCTCTTCGTGAGAAGGCCTTGCATGTTGAGTCCCAAAACACAGCTCACGTAGATGAAGTTTTTTTTGTCTCGTTTGGAATGTTAGCACAGGGAGATGGGACACGATAGAAACCTGGGTTTCGTGTTTCTCGCGATTCCTACTCTGCGATGGGGACACTTCGCTGAGCTAGAGAGAAATAAAAACCAGGCGATATTTCCCGCTGTTTCTAGTACAGCTATTCGTGTCCATGTAATCAGGCGAATTCTTTATTTTCGCATTAGCCGCCGCTTGTTAACGCACAGAGATGCTTAAGGGTTTTTGCGATCGCAGCGCCAAACTGAATACCGAAAATCTGAGCAGAGATAGCAACTGCTTCAAAAAAATATTTGGCAATACCGAATGAGGGATGGAAATGTTCCCCGGCATATGATGCCCCAAGAAAGCCTTGCTATTGCGAAGGATGCCGATGAAGACGCTTTGCTCCCACTCGCATTGAAATTCCCTCCGAATTAAGCTTCTTTTTTGCTGCCAGGGAGTTCAGTAAAGACGGGACTCTGAGGTTTGAAAGCTTGATCTTGTGTTGCACGTGAAGGTTCTATTCCAGTAACTTATTTATCGAGTCACCGATGCACCACTCTGCCAGCGGGCACTCAACTACCGATCAAATCAGTATGTAATAGGCAGTAACACAAAATTAATTTGCAGTGCAAATCAAATGCCGCGCTTCCGGATTCCTTTTCACTGCCAGAACATGTTGCTGTTAGGTTGGTCGCATGGTGTTCCCTCGTAAAAGAAACAAACAAAAACGAAACGGCCGCACTTATTGAGAAAATGGATGACAGGTGTTTAAGGTGTGAGAATTACATTTTTATGCAGTTCACTAAATAAACGAAGAGATTAGCAGCAGGCTAACGCACGAGCGTAATTACCAAAGCGGAAAACACTACGCGCGTTTTGTACGTTTCCAAATAGCAGTAAAGAGGTATTCAGCAAGAGGGCCACATGTAACAGCTGGAAGTATTTATTTTTCTTAACTTAGCGTCACAACAAATTCGGTAGAGGTCACAATAGGCCTCTAGGAACCGCAGGAAAAGCGCATCGAGTTTTCGAAATCAATTGCTCGCCATACTCTCAAGACAATCCAAACAAGTAGAAAAGCGTGTAGTTGTTCATTCGTTGCAACTACGAGAGCACTGTACCGATATTAAACGCGAAGGCAATCTAACGAAGAGCGAGCTTCACAGCGCCAGAAAAAGGAGCATTGAGCGAGTGATGCCATGCGGAGTGCCCTTTCTCTTTAGCGCAGCGTTCTGAAGGCGCCAAATCAGGCACCGCACATGATACTCGCTTACTTTTTATTATCCCAAGAAGGAGAGCGAGGGAGCATATTTACGTCAGTTAGCTTACACTCGCCGCCGGATTGCAGCGGCCAGCGACGGCGATGGCAGCGCCGCTGCTGGGCCCTTGCCTGCTCCGCCAGCCGGCTGGGCTGGTCGGTTACTTTTGGCAAAGACGGTACGTCAAGCAAACGTGCGGGCTCTGATATAACATGTTTTTACGTATATATATCATTCTGTTAGGCATTGCGCTTCAAAGGTGAGCGAGATTCGGATACTCGACGTGGTATAATTTAAGACACCCAAACCTGGGGCTTAACATATACTGAGCGTTACAAAAACCACGTTCAGAATGCCACCCACAGTTGCTGTCTTCATGAGCCTCCCCTCGAACACAAAGGGGGGATGCAGGCATACGCATGTGATTTTAGAATACCCGTGCTCCTCAAACGCCACTTCCACCACTTAGTCAACCCATTGCGGCTCCAGAACAATATTCGGCAAAAAACCACGATCATCACAATGTTCATAATGTGATTTCAGGGTAGCCGCAACTAACTGGTACTACAGGAATTGATGTCACGTACAACCAACAGACCCATTTCACTCGCGTTATAGAGCAACATTTCCACAGTTTGTGGGAAGGTTGGTATAGGCAAGGGGCATTCGCTAGGAGCCGCCGCGATCACCTAGCAAGCCAGCGCCACCCTACGAGCAGCGGTGAGAGCAGCAGCATATCTCGGGTTCAACAGCAGTAGGAGGCTGGGTAGCGTAGCGAGAAACCGAAGGCATCGCAAAAGACAGCACGCGAACAAATGGCTATTCTGGCCGCGATTTACGAATTAGATTTTTTAATTATCAGTTCTGTTATTTTGCAGAGTCAATTTAAAAGTCGGAGGGGGGGGGGGTTGCTTTTTTTAAGCAGGACGCGTGTATAAAGTGAAAGAGGGGATGTCCGGCTTCTCTGGAAACACAGCAAATTGCACGGCTACGACGATTAACGCGCAGCCGCACTTCCACTTAAAAGCGCTTTATATAATGGGTTCAAGCTCTGGCTGTTCTCGCATGGCTAGTATGGCCAGCGCCGTAAAGCACGCATCACTTAAATTATCGTATGGCGACACGACATAATTTCGGTGCCTCAGTGGTGCGGTGCCCGAACTTCCTATGCACGGTCGTGTCGTGTGTCAGCATTTATAACAGTGGTTTTGGCTAAAACTTGTCTATGAATGACACCTAAACTGTGTGTCTGTACAGTGGGAAGCTCTGGGACGGTCTCAGAACACGGAATCATGCTGCGCCGCGACCTGGCCGCAAAAGACACACGCGATGCTATAGTTCTTGACATATTTATATATCGAGAATTCTAGGCCTTTGTGACGATATCATAATACTCCCGACGTCCTTAGGCTGAGTGAGGACATCAACAGCAACAAAAATGGTATGACTTTAATGCATAGTTAAACTGGTCAAGTTGCACAGCCGAAACCTTTTCGGCACAGCTGGAAGTTGACCCGTAGAAACCTTCATGCAACCGGTGAGTCGGTTGCATTCTGCACATGAAATATTCGGCCAAAAAAAAAAACGGCAATAGCTACTGGAATTGGTACTTGATTCTCACGAGAAATTCCTGGGTTCACATCCGCCCATTTACGACGGCTTTTTTTACCCTGTGCTCGGCAGAGGCTTCACCCAAGATTTGTGGTTGAATCTGACTGTGTTAAGCCTAGTTTAGTGCACTAAATATATGTGAACATGCTGCACCTGTTGTGCTACTCAATCAAGGCAAGAAATTTCGATCACGAATCAGTCGAGGCTGATGTATTTAGCAGGTATGGAAAATACTCATTGGCGGAATTGTTGGGCATATAACGAGAATAGCATGCAAATGGCAATTCATATCTCGCTCAGGTGAAATAATATATTCCAAGTTGGTGCACAGCTCATTCCAGCTGAAATAAGGCTGCAATAAGTTCCATTCACACATTTCCACCATTGAATATAGTTTCACCTTGGAGGCGACGGGTGATAATACTTTCGGACGGCCTAAGCACGAAATAAGCACGCGTATTCATTTACTATTTCTTTTTTTTTTCGCAATTTCACGGCATGGTCCAAAAGTTTGCCACCTGTTAATTCAGGCCACGTACGACAGGCTCAGTAGCATGCTTCAGGTAAAGTCTGTTTCTGCAGCAAGCAGTCCTTCCCGCGTGCCGCTGTTTTCCGAAATCAGCATATATTTGCTATCGAATGGCAACGAACTGCGGCTGGCACAAAACGTATTTGTGATGGTAGACGTGGAGCGAGGCAAAAATTCTGAACGATTGTTTTTTTTCTTTTAAAAGTTTTTATAATATCGTGATCGCCTATTGCATCTTGCCCGAGTGTTGATTTTTCACATGGGATAAGCCTCTTCATTTGCCTTCGCAACGAAAATAAAATGCTTGCTCCCTATTCTCGACTGAGTTTTGGGGAGAAAATTTAGATCAATGCTGCACACTCTGCGTTCATTGTCTTAACCTCCCGGTAAGAGATAAACGCTGTATCCCAGCAACCCGACATAACGTTTGGAGCGAGACAATTGCAAACAAATGGCTAGTGCAAGCAATAAAACAGGATTCACGGAAAAATATATATGTTTATGCCTGCAAAATCGACAACGCAACGATTCATGTTTAAAATCAGCTGTCTTTGCTAATGAAAATGCCCCAGCATCCTCGCCGCTGTGGGAATGCTGCGAGCGTATCCTGCAGCAAGTGCGCTCCTCGCCGCGAGCGGCTCTCGTCGGCGCCAGAGTTTAGTTCACCGGTTGTCTATACGCATGTGTGCTCGCGCTTTGCGTGCCCCAGTCGGTAGCGTGTCTGGCTCACCACTAAAAGGTGTCAAATCACTTGAGACATGCGTACACCTCTCATTCGAATTGTTTATCATGTTTCAATTACTTTCATTCCGCGTGTCACTTCACGTCTAGCATGACTGTTGCGGGGTTATTAACATCCCTGCAACAGGACATGCGGCAGTGACGTCATGACCCTTTCATCCAATCAAAATTATTGGCTGGCTGGCAATGGCGGCGCCACTGGCTGTTCTGCGAGACGCAGGACCGTTAATACTGCAGCACTAAAAATATTCCCTATAAGAACAGCTTGATGCGTAGGTTGATTACCAATAAATAGCAGCCACTCCTCATAATCCCTGTTAATCTGGTAAAGCCGATCTTGGATGAATGGAAGTCATGACAATGCCAATAACGCTTCATTGAGGTCACCTTATGTTGGTTTTAGAATGAATACACGAATCCTACACCTAACGTAATATTGTTGAAACAAGAAAGTGAATGGGTTGGGCGGTGGTCATACTAAATTGCTTTTTTAGTATAGAGCAGAAAAAAAATACCTCCAAAACTAATAAAAAATCAACTCTCAGTAATTTACAAGTATATTTCTATTCACCAGAAAGGGAATTTAGTTGAAGAAGTGAAAGCACATTTGGTTGCATTGTTACATTAATACAGGAATCAAATATGAACTGCTCTATGTTAAAAACCACTGTCCGCCAGCGCAGCAGTGAGATATTTCGAGCCTTGTGTTTGGCGCATGATGGTCTTCGCCTCTTACGTGCTTTTTAAACGGAAGCTAGCTCACCGTCAATCCGCTCGACTCACCGTTCGATGGAGGCGTTTCGATAAGTATCCGTCAGCGCAGCCTGGCACAGCTTGGATGCTTTTGAGTCCTCCGTGGCGTCACTGAAAAGTCGGGAAACGCTTGCTTCAGTGAATAATTACTCCCTTATGAATAATTACTAACTTATTACTTGATTGATAAAAGGTTAAGGTCTTATGGAACGCTGAAGGCCAGCCACGCTTTCGCACTCACCTTACTGAGAGCAGGCTAATTGTTTGAGGCAAAAAATTGTGGGTCATGCTAGACTAAGGTGCCTCCAACATTTAGAGTGGTCTTTGTTTTGTACCTTCTCAAACATCTCGAAAGTGAGCTAATAAATCATTCCTAGCAGGTAAATTTCCTTCAATAAGCGCAAAGACCGAAAATGCCAGTAACGTAGGCTTCTCATAAGTTTCATAAAGATTAGATCATGAGCATTGATGTGGTTCAAGCTTATCTGCTTATTTCCCCTTCCGTAAGGTCCTAAAGACGTCGTGCGACTACATTATTTTAGTTTGTAGTTTATAGCTTTCATTTTTGAAGCGGGAACTTCACTACGCAGTGTATCAGATATGGTAAACTTGACATGCTGCTTCAGCTTACAAGAGCAGAGGTCACAGTGCGGCTATATAGTTGAACCACGATACGACCTATAGTGTACCACTACTTGACCTTTGGCATTTGATGGCAGATATAGCATCACGTGTTTCCTCTTGTAGTTGATGTCCTGGACTCCACACTGCAGTATCGGCAAACGCTTTCGCTTAGCCTAACTAGGTTTAGCAGAGTTAAACCTGAGCTGTTTTTTACACTTTTCCATCCGCACTGGGGATGTTTCTACGATAGGTCATATTCCCATAACCGATAATTGTGTACATAGGTCGTCTACATTTCATAACCAAAAATAATGAGTAATGGTTATTTATAAACATGCTCCGAGGTTTTTGTGCACTAAACTATTCACCACTTTACCATCGTTTACGCGATAATTTCTTCAAGTTGCCTGTAACACCCCGCAGTCTAGGCTTCTTGGGCATCCTTTTTTGTGAGACATGTGTCACATATATTAAGATACTGTTATACAGGTGTTAAAGGTGACGGCCTAAGCTGCCGATAAGTGGCAAAAATTGGGCGAGAACAGTGGAATATATATGTGAGAATATGTTTTATGAACATACTGAAATTCCCGGCCTAAGAATCTAATGCGTAGAACACATTTGCTCCTGAACTTCGTCCAGCGCTCACAATGAGTAATGAAGAGTTTACACAGAAAACCAACTGGGTGCCCAAAGAAACAATTTTGAAACAATTTCGGAATACTGATAATTTTAAAATATGTCAATAGGAATTGTCTAAGCTTTGGATGTATATCGAAATTTATCGCCTATAATTTGTCTTCATCTTACAGCAAGTAGGTCTGACTGCATAACAAAATCAATTCAATGCGTTTTTGAAAATAGCAATGAACTAGGAAGCTACCGATTTAAAATCTGTGGATACATCGACTGTTGTCGTTATAAAGAAGTGCCGTTCATAAACGTTCCTAGGCAGTATCTCAAATGTCTAATCACTAAAATTTCCGTGCATAGGGAGCATTGTGTGATGTGGTCATAAGGCCAGCAGGTTCAGGAGAGCAACAAAACCTCCACATGAGCTGTTACGCACACACGCAAGGTAAATGTCATAGTATGAATGTACATATCTATAGAATGAAAACTCATCGTCTGCCCGGTAAGTATGAATAAAAAAGGACCGTATTATTCAAAGCACAGGTATATAGACACCAACCTGATCAATGTATAAACTGATAAGCGAAAATAAGTAAATGGTCATGACACTCGTGCGTGTGACTGCGCGTTGTATACCACGTGGAGGGACAACAAACGAAAGAATAACAGGGCGTCTCGATAGCAGCGCCATCGGTGAAATCTTTTGCACCGATGGCGCACCGATTTATATATATATATATATAGTAGCAATCCTGAAGAGGAAATATATAGCAGAAGACAGGGAAATGGAGGTTGAAAAAGACGAGGAGACTCTCGTGCCCGTGGCGGCCTCGAAGCCATTGGTCAGCTGAGTTCTCTGTCTCCTCGACCTGTGCAGCGCTCCGACATCAAACCCCCGTCGTAATAATATATATATTGTAGGGGGTGTGTTTATTCAGTCCACGCAGAGGGATTCAGCTGCTCAGGATGTATTCGCAGCGGAGCGTCAAGCGTACCGAATCACGAAGACAAGGACCAACTTCTTCGTCCTCGAGAGCGCCAGCACGCGATGTATATAGTGCCATTCCCAACGCTTTCGTTGGCCTCGCCGACTGTTGGCTTCTTTCATTCATTTATTATAACGAG